>KZ147451.1:13193-23457 GCA_002157085.1 Melampsora occidentalis | reverse complement strand
CAGCTGTGGGAGAGTTTCCAGACTTAGGACGTGCTGATTTGGCTGCGTATGAGCAACTCATCGAACAATTGAACAACCCGCCTTCCGATGATGATATCGTGACGTCTGCTGAGTATGGTGTTTCCTCTGTGTTGCCTACTTGTGGAAAGACACTGATTGTTCATTGGGTTGTTAATGGTATCACATTACGAATCCTTGTCGACACGGGTGCAGGGACCAACCTGATCTCGGAAGCGGCGTCTGACAAACTACAACTTGTTCGACGTCCTCTACCGATTCCTGTAACGGTACGCCCGGCGATTCAATCTGAGCCCCAGCCATTCAAATTGAAAGAGTTCGCATTTGCTAACGTCAAGGCACCTTTCCCTTCCTTCACCTTTGGCGCCACAGCATTCAAAATTGCGCCGTTGGGAGGAGATTATGATGTTATTTTAGGGGCTCCTTTCTTATCTAAACATTGTCTTACTGTATCCTTGTCTCAGCGGTTGCTTCGAAGTGAAAAGAATGGTTACTGTTTTCGTGAACAATGTGTGATAGATGAGAAACGTGAAACTGAGGAATTGAGAATGAGACGTGAGGCGCTTGTGAAAACTGTGATGCAGAATGCGGAGAGAGTGCAGGAAGTGAATGAGTTTAGTGTGCGGGAGGTAGCTATGTTGAAAGAGTTCGAGGATCTTTTTCCAGAAGACCTCCCAGCGGTTCAGGATGACGTTGACCTTGAAGTTGAAGAGGTGATGCCCGGGAAGTTGCAAAATGAAGCTTCCAAAGTGAGACATCGTATTGTTCTCATGGACCCGAATGTTCAGATAAATGAGAGACAGTACGGTTGCCCTCGGAAACACTTGACGGCGTGGAGACTGTGTAAGGTTTCGGTAGAAACCTTCACTAAAGTCCGGAGGTTAATCCGGCACGACTTCTCTTGAGAGCAAAATAACTTGGAACTTCGTTTTGTATTACGATTCTGATTCCAGAAAGTCCAATAATAGGCTCTCGGAGGAGTCAGTAAACAAGATAATGAAATAGAACAATTAAAACAGTTTAGAGAAAGAGCTCACCTGATTCCAGAAAGTCCAATAATAGGCTCTCGGAGGAGTAAGGACTTTCTGGAACCGGGCGTGGAGCTGGAAGTTATAACTCCGTCTGTCTAATCCCATAATCTAACCCCATGAGTACTAGCCTGTACTTGTGTACTCCTTACAGACTGTTGCTTGATCAACACGTTGGAGCGGGTCGACTTCGTAGGTCCTCTAGTCAATATGGTTCGCCGGCGATGATCATCCCTAAGAAGGACCCGAAGGCGCTTCCACGTCTTATCTGCGATTATAGAACGTTGAACAAGTTTACCGTGAAAGATCGTGGACCTTTACCGAACCCGGATGAGGTCGTGAGGCTGGTAGGGTCCGGTAAAATCTATTCGTCATTGGATCAGATCAATGCGTTCTATCAAACTCGAATGGAGGAGAAGGACATACCTTTGACGGCTATCAAAACTCCGTGGGGTCTGTATGAATGGGTAGTGATGCCCATGGGACTCACAAATGCGCCGGCTACTCAGCAGAGGAGGTGTGAGGAAGCGTTGGGTGACTTGGTGAACAGGGTGTGTGTGGTGTACATCGATGATATAGTGGTATTCTCTCAGTCGGTGGAAGAGCATGAGGAACATTTGCGTGAGGTATTGAAGAGGTTGAGGGATGCTAATCTTTACTGTGGGATTAAGAAGACACAGTTATTTCGGAGGAGGATTAAGTTTCTGGGTCATGTAATTAGTGAGGATGGGATCAGTGCGGACGAGGAAAAAGTTGAGAAAATTGCAAAGTGGAGAGATCCCAAGAGTCCGAAGCAATTGAAGGAGTTCTTGGGGACGGTTCAGTGGATGAAAAAGTTTATTGAAGGTTTATCACGCTACGTCAGTACCCTTACGCCGCTCACTAGCTCAAAACGAAAGCAGGAGGATTTCAATTGGACTGGAAGAGAAGACGAGGCATTCGAGAATATTAAGCGAATGATCACAACGTTGCCCGTCCTTCGTACGTTGGATTATGAGTCTGATGAACCTATCTGGTTGTTCACTGACGCTAGTGGACATGGTTTGGGATCTGCATTATTCCAAGGGAAGGAGTGGGAGACAGCGTGGCCGATAGCTTATGATGGTAGAACTATGACGGGAGCAGAGCGTAATTATCCAGTACATGAGCAAGAATTGTTGGCAGTGGTGCATGCTTTGAATAAATGGCGGCTGTTACTTTTGGGATTGAAGGTGAATGTGATGACGGACCATCATTCTTTAACTTATTTATTGAATCAGCGCAACCTCAGTCGTCGGCAAGCACGTTGGATGGAGACCCTCTCGCAATTTGATTTGGACTTCAAATATCTTCAAGGTCCGGATAACTCTGTTGCTGACGCCTTATCTAGGGTGGATGCAGCTGCCATAACCGAGTCTCGTCCTTCCTTGGATGATGACACGCGAAAGTTGATCCTTGGAGGGTATGAGTCTGACGTGTTCTGCAAGAAATTGGCGAAAGTTCTACCTCTGCGTGATAATTGTACTTGGAGGGATGGGTTGATGGTGATGGATGGACGTGTGGTGATTCCGGCAGTTGGGGAGTTGAGGGAGAAATTGATTTTGTCGGCACATCAGGCTATAGGACATCTGGGGTCTCTTAAGACTTACGATAGAGTACGAGCTGAGTTCTTTTGGCCAGGGATGTCGGGTGAGATTGAACGGTGGGTGAGTAGGTGTGATGGTTGTCAGCGACATAAGGCCAGGACGACATTACTCCCCGGACGGGCGCAGAGCACGGACTTGCCTCGTCGACCAATGAGCAGCATCGCGTTAGATTTCGTGGGACCCTTTCCTAAAGTTTCGGGGTATGATATGCTATTATCATGCACTTGTCGTTTGACTGGATTTGTGCGGTTGATCCCTACCAATCAGAAGGATTCGGCTGAGAAGACGGCGCGGCGGTTGTATGGTTCTTGGTTATCGATTTTTGGTGCACCGGATGAAATGATAGGTGACCGAGATAAGATTTGGGTCTCAAGATTCTGGAAGGAGTTGCACCGCCTCCTTGGCATTACGATCAATTTGACGACGGCGTATCATCCTCAAGCTGATGGCAGGGCGGAACGGTCCAACAAAACATTGGGTCAAATTCTTCGATTCTCCACGCAGGGTCGTCAAGGACGATGGCTTGAAGCTCTACCGTCGGTCGAGTTTGCAATTAACTCAGCGGTTAATTCTGCAACGGGTGTGTCGCCTATGTACTTTGTTCTGGGTCCCAAGCCTCGGTTGTTCCCCATCCCTTCGACCACAGAAGAAGTCAGTCAAGACGTGGAACGGTGGGTGGCTTCTCGACAGGCAGACTGGGCGCGTTGCCGTGATAAATTATGGGTGTCAAGAGTTGAGCAAGCGGTACAATACAATAGGAGACGGGGGGTGATCTAGAGCTGGAGGAAGGTGATTTAGTCTTGGTGGATAGTGCGAACAGAGCTCAGCAAGTGGGAGGGAAGGTGGCAAAACTTCGTGCCAGATACGACGGTCCCTTCAAGGTTTTAGAACTCATCAATGAAGGACGCGACGTAAGGCTTCAATTGCCGGAGGGCGACAAGACGCATGATGTTTTCCACATTTCAAAGCTGAAGAAGTATCGGACGGACGCGTCGGCGGATACCTGTTAAGGGGTGAGAGGCTACTCTGTGCAAGTAAGTTCTCTCCTAAGTATGCACCGCCGCGGGGTTCTACCTCCTTAAAAGTTTTCGCAACAACACCTTGGCCACGCCTGTGAGCACATCAATTTTGTCCTTGCTTCATCAGGTTGGCGCGGCGCGACGTTGGGCTTGACGGAGTAATTCGGTAGTTTGTGTTGGGATGAAGTGGTTGTAGTGGTTTTTTATTTTTTTTCTTTCTCTTTTTTTTCTGTTTCGTTTTTTATATATATAATCTAGTTTTACTCAAACCTTATATGAGCTTTCATTTTCAGTTTTCCGTATTATTTTTTTTATATTATTTTTCTCTTTGTTTTGTTTTGTGTGAGGGGGACCATTTTTACGATGAATTGGCTTGGGTTAAGGAGGGGATTTTCATCTTAGGTGGGGAGGGTGTAAGGAAGGAGTACGGTTCATGGGTTACAGTAGTGATAGTGTATGGGATTACAGTAGTGTAGTAGAAGAGTTATAGGAGTTCATTTCTCCTTCCTTCCTTTTTTCCTTTCTTTCTCTCGAGGACTCTCTTTCCTCCTTTCTCACTCTTCGGTAGACTTTTATTGATTGTTTCGTGGTTCAGGTATGGTTTCCCTAGGAGGACTCTCTTTCCTCCTTTCTCACTCTTCGGTAGACTTTTATTGATTGTTTCGTGGTTCAGGTTCAGGAATAGATACAAGGGTGTTAGTTCAGTCTGGCTACGGCCTTCGTGAGAAATCAGCCCAGTGAAGGTCGCGAGATACCTTCGACCTTACAGCCTCAAGCGCTATGGTCACCCCTAGAGCCTGCACATCAGGCTTACGGATATCAGGTGGGCAATGACATGCAATGTGCTTCATGAACAACTCACCTTGATGGAATTCAGAACTATGGTTAAAGCCATTGTCAAAGGACGTTTTGCAGGTACCGTTTATGGTTCTCTTCATGACAGCTGGAATTAAGAGTTTGAAGAGGGAACAGAGATATAAAAAATGAAGAAAACGTTTGAGAAGGATGGTGAGTCGTGACCCTTTTAACATGTGAAGCAGTGAGAACTTTATTGTCAGAAAACAAGCACACTTGAGATCATCTGATGAACGCATTGGATACCATTGACACTTACTTTGTTTGCAAAAGATGTTATGTGATGATTGCTTTCTCATTCAATTTCAATTTCTTCTTAATAATTTATTACAGTCAGCTGACTTTTGGGTATATCTGATCTATTTCAAAGATCACCTCAGAGTCTCTAGACGCAAGGATGCTGCACTGGGGTCATACTCTGGAGCTTCATTTGATCATCACTTCTCTTTGGAAGAATCATGAGGACTGAAGAACGGCCAGGGCAAAAGTTAAGCTCCTTGTCAAACGAGTCGTCCAACTATTCTGTTGAAGATGCATCACAAGTAGTTCCAAAAAATTCTAAAGAAATTCCTTCATCAGGATCTTCATCGGGTTCTTTAAATTCAATTATTCTACCATTGGAGAGTGTCATCTTGCCATATAGGTATTGTCTCTTACGAGAACCATAATCCTGGCATTGCCATTCAGGATCTAGTAATCCAAACTTGGGTGAAACCTGCTCTCTTACAACCTTGAGCGCCTTGTCCAATAGATATGACTTTGAACTCCCATCCCAATTGCGGATTGTAGTTGTGAGCGTTTGAAGACTTGGCCAAGTAGGTTCGGGGTGTTCGATTCCTTTCTTGTTATGAAGAAGAGGGTGTACGTGGTAAACAGTATGGATATCCAAGTGTTTCAACCTCGGAGCTTGAGATATATCATCAAAAAAAACTTTCTCGATGTTGGGGTCTTTGGACTCTGACTCTATTTCTAAAGTTCCTTGCACTTGGAGCTCTTCCAAGAGTCAAGACTTCAAAATGTTTACCGCGCACCGTGTTGGGCTGTTCAACATCATGGTCATTCTTGATGTGGGCACCAATGGATAAATAGTATGGCCTGAGGCTTTAGCTTAAGTGCCTAGGCCTGTAAGGGGGTGCATAGACCAAGATGGGGGTGGCTATACCGGGATCCTACATTATATCGCAGCTGTTTATCTACTTATTTACCACTTTTCAATCTTTTTCATTTCATGATTTGTCATCAATCATTGTTTGATAAGCTTGGTCAATTGGGTTTTCTATTTATCAAAGTAAACCAGTTTGGGTTCTTATCTTGAATCAAGTAAGTACCTTTTCCCCTTTACATTTTGAAGTGATGAATTAGTACCCGGACGAGGCACGAGGGAGGTTGCCCGTGTCCATGGACTAGCGGAACTCACCCTGCGCGCCCATGCCAGATGACCATAGTCCATCAGACAACCCCTGGCAGACCGTTGAGGAATAGACGGTGAGATCAGATCTCAGAAGAAAGGGAAAGCCTGGTTATATACTTGGCCTCTTGGAAACTGCCCTATTGGCAGGTGTTTCCCCCTTCCCTATCTTTTTCCTCCTTGCGTGCTGTTCTTGCTTTTCTCCTTTCCCGCATTCTCCTGGCGACACGTTTTCCTTTTCCAAATACTTTGGAAACTTTTGTGTTATACAAATAAATAATTTGTTATAAATAAAACCCTTTTTCGTTTAAATCTCAATTATCTGAATTTCTCTCTATCATCAACCATCAAAATAACCGACTATGTCTAAAAGAAGAAATCCTACAAGCAAAGAAGGACAAGATGTAATTAACGCTCTATCATCAGGAAACCATAATTCAGGAGATAGTACTTCGAACATAAATGAATCATTGTTAAACAACAATTCTAAAGAAGATACTAGCAACAAGGCTCCTGCCAACAACGCAAGCAATAAGGCAACTGCCAATAATGCGAGCAACAAGGCATCTGCCAAGGACACAACAAGCGACAAGGCTCCTGCCATAAACGCACCAACCAACAACATTAGTTCAAACAGCAAACAGGTTAATACCAATACACAAATTGACAACAGCAACAAGGTTATTACCAATACACAAAATCAAGATAGTGGAAATCAAAGTAAGCTTCCAAAGTTGAATACCCAGCCATTCAAATTCATATTGACACAAATGACATCTGTGATCAATAGGTAGCCAACCTAAAGATATAAACAATCCAAAGAGTGAGTAATAGTCCAAATAATACTCATGAGAGATAAAAGAAACTTATACAAAAGAAACTTATATATATATGGATATAGGTCACATTCAACAAAACGATTCGATAAATGATTCAATGATAAATAAACCTTCAGAGGAAATTATCTTCATAGAAGAATCATACAAACAACTTCTAGGTGGTAAACCACAAGAGTCAAATAGTAGTGAGTGAATTGTTTGACAAGAAAAAGATTAATACACTTTAATGAAACTGACAAAAATGATATTCGTAGTCCCAACAATCAAGTTAAATCAACGTCAGAGTAGCTTAAACCAACAACAAACTAACAATCTAGATCAAACAATGGGGAGAGCAACAGCAGCAGTACTAGCTGTAAAGAAAGACGAAGCAGCATACTTTTCCAGGATACATGAACAAATGAAAAATTCAAATAATCAAACAGTAGTAGAACATATCACAGAAGTACCAAACTCATCACCCAAACCGTTTCTGATGGAAGAACATGGAAAGAAGATGGTAGCGGTAGTTGAAGGTGGTTTCACATTCGCAGAAGGTGCAATTACAAAATTTGATTCGAACATAGGTCTCACCCTGTTTTTCGACAAGAACATTAGAGAGCTTAGAATGCCAGTACCACTTACAATCTTCAACAAAGAATGGCAAGATGAAGCATGGCAATACCATATGGAAAAGAAAGTCAGAACGGACGATCATACCAAAGCTCAAAATATTTATTCAGGTTTACCATATCCACATGAGTTCACGCAAAACCACATGGCGTGTGCAACAAAGTATTGAAATTTCATAAAAATCATTAGAAATAAGTTTAAATTTAATAAATTAGCTGAATGGTTAGAAAAACATCAAGAAAATGTTGAAGAAATTAGAGAAGAAGAGTGTTGGGTGGTGACATTTAGATATGATCTGAAAATGAGAACATTTTTGTTAACTGAGAAAGTTACACACGCTGATGGATCTGTAGGTCCAATAGACATATCAGAAAAGAAAAGAGTTATCAAAGAGTTATGTTTTGCGAAAGCAAGAAAATGTGATGAGTTAACTTTCTTAGATAATCCTTACGCAAAAGAAGGTGAACGATTTGAATGGGATCACAATACTGGTACTCAAAAGACAAACAAGAACCAATCTCATAGCAATCAAAACAATCAATATAAGAAGAAACCTTATGTCAATAAAAATCAAAGCAATGATACTCCTGAAGCAAGCGGAAGTAACCCACCTGCAAAAGGTCCAAACAAACAAAAATACATCGGTAACAACTTTGATCCACACTATGCTGAGAAGAAGGCTAAAGGGTTGATTGGTCCATCAAACAACACACCTAAAACGTAGGTAAACTTGTTGAATGTATATGTATTTTCTTTCAACATTTGTCTCAATGGTTTATCTGATTAGATTGGGGTAAAACCCATAGATTTCATATTACCATTGTTTTCTTGTTCTCTTAATCTATCAATTTCTTTTCCCACAAGAATTAATCACGACTCCCTTTTTCATAAATCAATCAATTGTTGTTTATATTGAACAATAATCTATTTGTAATATTTTTGTATGATTGTGATGTTGTAGTAAGGCGATTGTAATTCAACCAATTCCATCTTCTTCAATGATAAAAGAGAGTGACTTAAAATTGAACAAGATAGAATGGCCAAAAGACTGGCCAACAAAGGTAACTTGTGAGATGAACATAGATGAATGGTACAAAGCATTAAAAAATGCCAAATTAATTCAAGAATTCAAAGATGTTATCACAGGATTCAAACATGGATTCGATCAAGGAATACCACAAGATGTGGTTGAAGGATTACCTTATTACATGCCAGATAACCATACTTCATCCACTTTAGCATCAGAGGAGATCATCAGAAATATGAAGGAAGAAGTAGAAAAGAAGAGAATGTTTGGTCCATATACTCATGAACCAGTAAAGAAGGTCTTCTCTCTCTTTAGGACAAGTCCGTTAGGAGCTGTGGTAAATGGAGATGGGTCAACAAGACCGATAAACGATCTATCATACCCAAGAAATAAAACAAACATTCCTTCCGTAAACTCATTTGTAGATGCAAGTAAATTCAAAACAACCTGGGATGATTTTAAAATGGTTGTGAGCTTCTTCAGATCATCAAAGGATCCATACTTACTAGCCTTATTTGATTGGGAAAAAGCGTATAGACAAATACCAACCTTAATGGAACAATGGAAATATTTAATGGTCTTAAGTATGAATGGAGAACTATATCTGGACACGAGAATAACATTTGGCGGCGTAGCTGGTTGTGGATCATTCGGGAGACCAGCAGATGTGTGCAAGAAAATAATGATTGCTGAGTTCGATCTAGTCACAGTCTTTAGATGGGTGGATGACAATCTTTTTGTCAAACGCATTGGATCAACAACAGATATGAAAGATATTGTAAAAAGATCACAACAATTGGGAGGATTGACAAATGAAAAGAAATGTTCAAAGTTCCAACACGAGCAAAAGTTTATTGGGTTCCTTTGGAATGGATTGAATAAGACTGTTGGATTACCGGCAGATAAACTGGCAACGAGAATAGCTCAAGTCAAGACGTTTTTAGATCCTAAAGAATCTTGGAATTACAACCAAGTAGACATCTTTGTAGGACATCTCTCACACGTCTCTTACATCCTACCACAGTTAAGGTGATATATATGTAGTTTATACGGTTGGAAGGCGAGATGGGTTCGCCATCAAGCAAAGCAACACCTTCCAGAAGACATTCTCGAAGATGTGTCCTTTTGGTTAAAAACACTCAAGTCCTTTGATAATATGAGATTGATAGCATTACCAGATCCAACCGAAATTAGGTGGGTAGGGGACGCATCAGATTGGGGTATCGGAATACTCATAGGCTCAAGATGGGCTCAATTTAAAGCAATAGATGATTGGAGATCTTCTGGCAAGAACACAAGAACCATAGCGTGGCTCGAGACAGTAGCTATAAGGCTTGGTCTGTTAATGGCAATGAAGCTCAAGCTACATCGAGGAAGAAACCTGATTGTGTGGAGTGATAATACAACAAGTCAAGCGGCAATTTCTAACCGCAAATCAAGAGACAAGGAGGTTAACAACGAGTGGAAGTTAATTCAAGACCTTTTAATATCAAATCACGTAGATCTAGATCTGAGAAGAGTGATATCAGAAGACAATGATGCAGATATGCTGTCAAGAGGTGATAGAATCATTGAGTCACTAGACGGAGAAGTACATGAACATCAAATGTGTGATATGGTCAAATTGACTATACCTTCAGATTTGTTAGGAGACGTCTTGAGTCCAATTGTTACGAAATCTATCTTGTTGGTTAATTAACTATGTGTGATTAACCATCACCACGTACTACTATAGCATAAGACCTGTGCCTGATTTGTTTTCTTCTTCTTTAAACGATCCTTTGTTGATAAATTTGAGTTGTACGAACCTGCGTCCAATTTTACATCAATTTC
>KZ147442.1:0-12038 GCA_002157085.1 Melampsora occidentalis | reverse complement strand
ATCTTTTGGTGACCCTTTCGCGCTCGTTGATCGATGGTGAGAGTCATAGTACACTCGTCCAAAAACTTGACGCCATCTTGGCCATCGCCCATATTACCGAGCAACATTTCCAGATTACATATTGTGATAGCAAGAGCACCTTGTTGAGAAACCGATATCTTTTCAACAGTCAAATGTACTGCGTCACAGTCATATCGCTCTGGATCCGAAAGGATCGTGAGTTGGGGTTTGATGATATTGAAGCGAAACGAAGTCGTTGTTTCGATCGGGGCGTTATCGGAAGCTGGTCTAGATGGCTTAGCATGTGATGCTACCGTTTGTGTCGAGGTTTCGACCACATGGATCGGGTCATCTGGGGGAAGCGTAAAGAAGGCGCTGATGGATAACAGATAATCTACAGAGAGTATGATGTTGGGTGAATCAAGATCAAGGTTGAGATTACTCCCTCCACTGGTCTGATTGTAGCTAAACATCAACTGTTCACTGTCATGTTCAACAACCGGAATGATCTCCCGAAATTTGGTAGCTTTCGAAGTACGGGTGTCGATCGCTCGTAACGCTTTCAATAGGAATTCGGCTGCCATAGACCCATCAGAGAGGGTCTTGAAGTGGACGCGGCTTCCATTCAACGAAAACTTGGCCAGACTGGAACTTTCGTTCGTCTCTGCTTGCGGCATATCGGCATCGAACAGCTCCAGCGTGATGTTTGAGACAGTGAAAGCTAGTTCCATGGTACTCCAAAGCGGAATTGCTCGTCCACTCTGTGTTCTCGCCATCAAAGCCACCTCTGGTAACATATCCGTAAGAGGTCCAGTAGGCTGTGATTGACTGGGTCTGCTCAATGAGGATCCTGCGTGCGATGACTGGGATGGTTCAGTCTCAGCATCTAGATCGCTCAAGTCGAAAATTTTCGGAACTGAGGTAGCCAATTGCATCACAGCTGAGTACTGAGCTTGCGTGAGATTGACCTTCACGTCTGATATATGTGCAGCGATCTGGACATTGATGTACAAATCAGCAAAAAGGAACATTCAAGTATTTGAGAAAACAACAATACGTTCAACGTACATCTGTATCGGGGCCTTGCGGTATGTCTACCGAGCGATCGACCTCGGCAAATGTGGCCATGACTACATCAATGTTGACATCGCCCAACATTTGCAGTGTGTGGCAATCGTCCTGATTGTAAAGCTGCGATGTCAAGCGTATGTTATGAAGTCCGGCTTCAGTCTTGGTAACAAGCTTGCCATCGGGCCACGAAAACGAATTTGAGGCGTTGATCTCTCCGAGATGAGCCACCAGATAATCTGTCGATGATCGATCGCGGGGGAAAACGATGATCGGGGTTCGTATCAAGATATCATAACACATTCTTGAGTCATTCTGGGCAAGATCACTGGCTTGCTGGCGAGCTGCTTGGCTGGCAGCATCCATCACAGCTTTCATCCGGGCGAATTTAGAAAAGAAGATCAAGATTCGATGCAGAATGTCGTCCACCACAGTAAATTGAATGGAGCCAGATCTCAAATAGATCATCGAGTCGTGACCAGGTGGCGTCTTTTCGGTCCGAGGAAAGGTCTCGTATTGGAAATCAGCAAGATCATCACCCTGAATCTCGACCAGGTTCCGAAACTTTGAACCAATAGAGTGTTCGGTATCATCCCGAAGTGTCAGATTGCCCAGGCGAGCGTTGACTCTCATTGAAGGACCATTGAGCAAAACAGATACATCGGCGGCGGAGAGCGAGAGTGTAGCTAATTTCATTCCGCCATCGTTCAAGATGAAAGAAATGGTACGCAGCTTCGCTTTGACTCTTAGCTTCTCGGGATTACCTTCCATACCAGGCGTTGCGGGTNGGGTACTTGCAGAAAATCTCCGGCACCTCCAGAAGCTGGTTCAGCCACTTGCGGAGCAGGATTCGTGTCTGTAAAGGTGTTCATAATCCAATCAAATAGTTCAAGCTGAAAATGACGAAATTCAAGATCAGCTTCATTTCTTAAGCCAAACAAAGTCAATAGACAACATACAATAGTTGGTCTCGTCACCGATACATTGATGGTCGACAAATCAGCGTCCACGCTCTGTTTGATGAAAAGATGTCAGAACCCAGAAGACTATGTATAGGTTTGGTTGTATAAACTCACTTTGCTGATCCCTTCAAAGTGAGTCATAAACTCGGGGTGGTCTGTTTGTACTTGACTATATTTAAACTTGACTAGATCGAGTTTATCGGAGGATGAATCTTCCAAAACTTGTGATGTGATCAGCTTCTTGAACGCTGGTGAAACCGGGAGACCTTGATGTAAGATTTGATCTTCGATATACATAGAATGTAGAGTGATTTCCACCATCAAGTCATAATTCCGCAAGGTCAATCCAAATGAGAAGCCTTCGAGAACGGAATCTACTAGACGTTGATCCTCTCCATCGTGTAGGCTGGATTTGAAGATCGAAGCTGTCAGTTTGCCTACGGTGAATTGGAACTCAAAGTTTGCCTGCTTAAAGTTCACAGTCTGCGAGACCAATGATTATGACTATCAGCCAATATATGAGGCATTGAGAGATCTGTATTGCCAAATGACTTTACCTGTTCTGCTTGCGCCAGGTCTGGAGCTTCGAAAAATTCGTCCTCTTCAAGCGTGATGCCGGGAGTATCAGGTAGGTTGTCTCTACCTCGCTCATGCTCCCTAGTAATCCGACGACCGAAATCAGGCCGATCCGCTAGAAATGATGCTGGCATTCCAAACCCTGAGCGGCGGCGCGATTGGGGTGATTGACTTCTATTGCGAATCGGTTTCGACTTGCTCCCAGGGGGTTTGCCTTGCCCATGAACATCGTGATCGTCAGAGTCTTCAAACTTTGGCAAGGCGACGTCTATCATGGACATGACAATCTTGTATTTCCGGTCAGAAAAATTGACTTTGAGCTCAGGTAGATCTCCTTCGATCTTGAATCGCGTCAGATTGGGTGCGTTGTTGACAATACAATTCAAGACTTCGAATTTCATCGAGATACGTTCGAGCAAGTGTACATCTTGCCGACCCTCGTGCTTGTGTAAAGCCGATGAGCATTGATTGAACGACTTGCCAATAAGAAGCTACAAACTCAGACACGGTCAAAAGGGATGAAAAATCAGACTAGAATGAAAGAAGCTGACCTGGGTGTCTTTCAGTGTGACATGAAAACGATCATACATCATGGATTCAAGCCTTGCGTAGTCTGCATCAGTGTAATGCTGGTTCTGCTTAATCTTGACGCTTTCGATAGCGTTTTCGGGAACGAGGTTGCTCGAAACTGCAATGTGCCCAGCGTCAAGCATGATATGCGGACAATCGTGGCGAGTGACATCTTCGGGGACGATGATGATAGGCCTAAGGTTCAAAACTTCAAAATCAGACAGGATCTATGAAACACAATATGGTGGACACACTAACGCATTCATGTCCACCTTGATGTCGACAGTCTTATGTGTCTGCAAAGCTAATTCAAAACTAGCTCTCGTGTCTTTTCGAATACCTTCGAGAGTCTCACTGGCCACATCCATCAAAGCACCAATTGATTCAAGCTGACTGGCGGGCGGTCGGAAGAATTTTGCAACGTCTTGAACATAACCCGGGTGATAAACTATCTCCATGTGTCGCATGTTGAGGGTGATTCCATTATCTGCACGATCGTCCAATGGCTTATGCTCAAATTTCAAATAGAAGAAGGGATCTACCAAGGCTTCTTTCGCAGCTTCCTGAATTTCGTCTACGTGGTCATCAGAGCCTGACGAGCCTTCACGTCCTGCCGAGCTCTGAGAAGATTTACTCGATTGACTGTCTTTGACTCGAACGATCTGTGGATGTTTCGTCCCTTTGATCGTCCCATCATACACCCTGAAACCAGCAAGGCTGATACTGAACTCGGAGTTGTCGGTCCTCTGGATGGCATCCGCTGAAAATCCATCAAACACTAAGGAGATGATATCGTGAGCAGTCCATCTGTTTTCTGAAGCGGAAGGGTTCGTATCCACTTTGCCAGAACGCAAGGTAAAAGAGCCGGTCTTCAGCTTTGCTTGCACATTCAGATGAATAGCATCTCGCGGAAGATCGAGATTCGATACACCGGTATCTCCTTCGTCCCACTCGATTGCGTCATAAAGCTGCTTTCGTTCTTCCTCACTCAAAACTCCTTCGACGTTTTCATCACTATTCTCAGTCGCTGAATTCTGATTTCCACCCCACATCCAGCCTAACCACCCCCCACTAGCTTGCGAAGTCTTTGTATTCTCAAGCTCTTGTTGTTTGGCGGTGATCCGCTCTTTACGCATCTCAGAGCGGGCGAGTGATCGATAGAACCGAATATCTTGATAGCCCAAGCGCTTCTCAAGCTCCACAAGATCGGGCTGTGGTTGGTAATGCACAAAAAATCAAGGAAGAAAACGGCATTAGCGATACATGCTACCGGGAACGAAAGATTTAGCCGACATACAGATGTGGGCGGAATTGCGCCTTGTTGCACAGCTTTGTATGCCTGCACGTATGCTTTTCGATCGTCTCGGCGTTGACGAAAGTAATCCCAACTCCACTTGTACGCTTTTTCGTGAACCTCGTGCCTAGTGACACGCTTCACAAATTCCCATTGAGCCTTTGCTTTATTTTCCTTGAACTCCTCTTCAGATGGTCTAAATTTGAGATAATCACGATGCCGAGTATAGAAATGAAAGAGATCAAGACAAGATAGTGCATCTCGGTACTGATCCGCGTCGATCAAGAATGCTAATTCGCTGAATATCAACTCGCAATCGATCTTGGCCAATTCCTTGGTAGGAAGCTTCCGAAGGATTAGTTTACCCTCTCCGCTGACTGGCTTCAACACATACTGATGATCGGGGATATGAGGCTGACTGTCATCTGTGGCAACTTGAGTTCGAGGAATGAGCTCAGTAAACTTCTTTTGAAATAAGTCTGGATCCTCGAGATTGGCCAATGAGACTGAATCCGTGTTAAAGTAGATAGCCAGAGAGTCGAGTTTAGTTAACTTGTGTACTCCGGTCTTGGGACCAATCAAGAAACTCTCTTCCCAATTTTCATCAGTTGAGACAGCTGAAAGTTCAGCAAGTGTCAAACCAACAGAAAATGGATGACCGGGTACCGAGATTTTATCCTCGTATCGGATATGTACGTTTTTGATACGAAGTTGTAAGTTATCCAAGATCTTGTTTGTCATCGCAGCAACGAATGACTCGTTTTTGTTACTTTCTTCTTGTGTCGAATTCGGAGAGGTAGGATCTCCAGCAGGAGAAGTCAATAAAAGTTCTGAATTCTTCAATTTCTCCATCTTTGATGCCTGTTTTCGCCGATCATCCTCTTGAGGATCGAATTTACTCTCACTGGCAGGTACAGCTAGAAGATAGATGTCTTCTATAACAGCCTTTACTGGCCGGCTCTGTGGAAGATAGAGAAAAAACAGCGTAAGTACATGGATAGATACCACAGCAAAGTGAAGCTCTGTGCGCAACCATGACTCACTCCTAAAGCTGTCCATCTGAAACCACCACAATACAAAGGCAATATCGGCATCAGCCTCTGCGGTCTGGGAGAAAAGTCAAATTTGATGTGACGTACGGTACAGTCAGTACTAAACTCCCTATAGACCCTTCGACTACATCCACTGGCAGTCGGAACTTGTCCAATGCACCGCGTTTCAATTTCAAATTTCTGGTGGTGAAGTGACAACAATAGGTGTTATCTCAGCTACCTTAGAAATTCTCTATAAAAGTCGCGAGGTTTGGTTTCAAGGATGTACCATCACGCACTTTAACTTGATATCACCACCCCAAATTCCAACATTAAGCTGCTTTGGATTGAAATTCTCTACATATGCTGACAGGACTTGATTGAGGACCTAGTAATTTTGTTCGAAATGAGATTAGTATGGGAATTTCGCAGGCTGATATAGCTTGTTGTTTTTGAGTGTAAGCTAACCGAAGAGACAACGCTTTCTAACACCATGACGGTAAATGGCTGGCCTCACCGCCCTTAAGCGGCTAGAACCACTGAGTTCTGTCGGGCAGGAATTACTGCTTATCGATCGTCGTCTGGAGTCAATATTTCTCGAAGGTGAGTTGAATCGTCGCGGTTCGAAGCAATGAGCAAGTAGTTCTTGACGGGTGTAATTCTGTGCTTGATGAATCTTTCGAATAAGACCGATCGATAGTTGAGTTGAAGGTTAATGATGAGATGAGACTGAGTTGATATGGTGTTGGCCAAATCCGGAAGTGGTACTCCAAAGTCTCCATCAACTGATCGCTGTGTGGCTTTAAACTTGGTTGAATGGACGGGTTTCAGACAACACAGTTTACGAAACTACATTTATAATTATTCCATTTGAACTCGGTGCGGGCCTGCGCAGACAATGCAGTATAAAATGCCGTTTGGAGAACATCAGTGATAATGCCTTTCCACGGACTACACCTTTACTTCATCTATTCGACTTCCAAGGTCACTGCTATTTCATGACTTCTCGTCTAGATCTCATCATCGTAGAGTTTTGTCCTGTTGAGCTACAGATACGTTGAGATTAGGAGCTTCACACGCTCCGTTGTCTCATCATAAGACTTCAGAATCTTGAAAACAGATCCCTGATCCATGGGATTTCAATATCATAGAGCACACCACGGTGACGGGGACAGAGACACTCGAGGTCACTTGCCATAAAACCTCGATTCTACGTTGTATCTTGCGTTGCTCTGCTTGACTTCAAACAGCTTCAAACCCGTTTATTCCAGCTTGTCGTGCCGACCAGAGATACGGTAAAGGTGAATGGGGAACAGACATGGCTTGTCTATGTACTTGGCAATGGTAGACTGGTTTGACGCTCTACACTTCCATGGTGATGGAAAATGAGAATCGCTGAGATTAAAGCAGGATTAATCATTTCATTTTAGTCCGTTTCAGACGCGGTCCCGATAATATCACCTCAGCCACATCTAGCTACACATAGCTTCGAGGTGTTCAACGAGAATTCATGCAAAGCTATCGTTGCATGCAGAAAAGTGGCAGCAAAGGCCGATTCATTTCAAAAATGTTGGAATCACAAAACAAAGCGAAAAAAAAGCTACACAAACAAAAGAAAACATCTTCGTCTTAGATCAGAATTAGAAAGGTCTCATCCTTTGGTTAAAAGACTTCAGATTCCAAAAAAGGAATCATTCATCTCGAACACGCTTATAAAATAAGGGCGTCGCCAATATGACTGTTGAGCTTGATATATTCATTTTTTTAATTCATCATTTCGATAGACGAGGTGGATCAGATCGGAATGGAACGGATGAGCTGTGGAAATTGAATGAAACAGATCGGATAAATTGCAAGGTTGGTTTGTACAAAAGGTGAATCGGATGGCGTTTACACGACTTGGGGACGTGAAGGAAGGTCGAGGGTTCAGCGCTTTAAATAGTCCCCTTCAGGCTCCAACTGAACCACAAACTGAGCGATTGTCACTATCATCACGTGCCGATAGGTTTCTACATACAGAAGGGCCAAGGCTAATGTCAATGTGTATGGAGATGTCACGTGATCGGCTTTCAAGAAGGACAAGAATTTAGAAACATGCACGTTTGAAAGAAATCGACAGAGCTCCATGAAAAGTATTTACATGTTTGGTGGTCTGAATGATATTGAACCCCATCTGGTTCTTCGAGATTGATGAGTTTGTAGGAAAACATGAATGGTCCTTGAGATTAAAGTATTTTGGTAGGACAAACACAAGGCTTGATTCTCCTGCGCGGAGTTCTATTTCCCGGAACTATGGTCGTAGTCAAATGTGAAGTGGATACTTCGATGTAAAACGTCAAATTTTGATCTCTTTAGAACCAGAACCTTGCAATTGTTTTTTGTTTTGAAGCTGTGATCAACTTCAATTATCTCTCAAAATTTACTCCATTCCATGTGTTGTGGTTCGATTATCATTCATATACACAACTCACCATCGTCTTTACAGCTTGAAACCTTGTATGATGACCGTTTTTGCTTTCAAAACACTGAGGCTCTACAAGACATTTTCCACTTTGCATCTTTCAGTCGTCGCCAAGATCAAATGAAAATTTCATCAAGTTGATACTGAAAAGTCCAACATACTGCTAACCCATGCTCACAAGAAGTTTTCCCACCAAAGTATAGCAGGTATCATGACTTTGTCAACTCAGTAGGACGTTCTTTAAAGTTTATAGTCCGTGTCAATAGTTGAAACTTCAAATTTGACTCATTTTTCAATTTCAAAAAATATGAAATCTTACAAAAGCGAAAGGAAAAAAGAACAGAGGAAACAAAAATGAAGTCCTTGAAATGTATTTAGATCACTATGTTTGTATGTATATTTCAAGTCTCTTGAATTTCTGACATTGTTCTTATCTGATCAGTAGGTCTGAGATGTTTTTGTTAAACACGCTAGGGGTTCACAAAAATGTTTCACAGATAGTGAACACCGAGGAACACAAATAATGAGGAGATGAATGTGATTAAGGAAATCGAAGAGCTGGGAGTTCCAGCTGAGTTTTTGGCACCAATGGCGGCAGGAGATGTTCCAACAGGAGTAATTCCAACGGTCTCGCTCTAAGAAAGATTGTTTACTGTCAGCATCAGTACGAAGAAATGTCTAAGAAGAAGAAAGGAATTACTGACAGCGGTGTTTGTGTTAGGAATCGGGAAGGTAGGAGTAGAGTTAGAAGCTTCAAAGAGCCCGTCAACTAAATGAATCACACCAGACTTTGTCAAGATATCGGCTTGGACAATCTTGACGGTCTTGCTTCCCAAGGTTGCGGTTGTGTCGGCACCGCTCTTGGCGAAGTGGATTTGACCACCTCCGGCTGAAACTGCCTCGCTCACGTTGGCAATGACTGTCGAGTAAAGTACTGTGCCCTGTATCGACAAGGGTGACAATTTGAGCAAAGTGATCGGCAGAAAAGAAGTTTATACAGCACTCACGTTCACAAGGTGGTTAATGAGAATGTTTTGCAGGTTGCTGACATTACCAGCGCTGCTCAATGCCGAATTTACTAGCGCGAGAAATTCGGTCACGAGAAAACGTCAAACTGGCACTTGGAGGATCTCATTAGAGTCTTGAATGTGGCTTACTAGGTGCAAAGATAGTTAGACCAGGGGTTTGGTCTAATTTTTCGAAAAGTTGAGGTGAAGCTCCATTGACAGAAGAGACTAAACTCGAGAGCTCGGGGAGTCCAGCAGCAACAGTTGAGATGGTACCAGGAACAGTCAATGCATTCGGGATCATCTGAAGGCGATACACAGAAAAATCATTGTTCAGTGGGTTTTCATCAGTTTGTTGAGATTATTTCAACAGAAGATGAGCGCGTCAACACAAGAAAATTGCTCACTGCGAGTTGAAGGTTTGAGACTTGAGTCGTATTGCTGATGGTGATGTTTCGAGTGGGTTCAATGACAGTGAGTGAGTTCTGATCACCGGCGAAGACGATAGCTTGAGAGTCATTTGCGGCTGCCGTGGACAAAACATGTTCAGCCTTGACCAACGCGCACAGTAAAAATGGGGTGACAAGAAAGTACTCACGCAAGCTCACGTGCGGTTCACCAGCCAAAGAGCTACGAACAATGGCATGACCACCAGCCGGAAGTGCAGCCGAGTTTAAGAATCCCGGTAGAACGTGGTACTTTAGTAAGGCTTGTACGTCGGCTGTGTTATTGGTGCCGGTGACGTTACCGAGGGCTGCGAGGGCTTCGTTGGATGGTGCGAGGACGGTGTGGTTTCCTTCGGAGAGACTGTTGACTAAACCTTGACCGGCGGGTGAGGCGAGTAGGGCGGCAAGTGAGGTAAGACCCGCGGCCCCCAGAGCGTTGTTGACAGTGGTGCCATACTCAGTCAAACCAGCGGTACCATTGCCACTGGTGCTGTTGCCGCCGGGTGCTGTAGAATTCGAAATGAAAGACAAGAATATTTGGTCAGTCCCATCACACAAACCAGAAATACGCCTAGAAAGATTGTGTCAATGATATAAGTCTCAGACTGAAGATGAAGATCACTGGGAGAGTGAGCTTTGTAGTATTGTGACGCGCTGCTGAATGAACATTAGGAGTTCCAACAGATCATGAATAAAACATGGTCTTCACACCGAGAATATGGTGTAAAAGTGTGATTGAGACCTGATAAAGTATTGAAATGTGTAGTTTTTACCTGAAGCACCACAGATCGAGTTTGCATACTGAAGACCATCTGTAGCGTCCGATGAGGAACAATGGTCCCTAGATACATGATAAAATGGTCAGTTTCAGATGGAGTGAAGAACGAGCGTATTTCGAGAAGGCATGAGAATGACATGGATCAAGTGAAGAGCAAACTGACTTTAAACATTTATCATAAGCGCCGGCAAAGACTGAGCTTGAAGAACAGTAACCTTCAGAGACTTTGACACGAGCACAATTTTGAATACAAGTTGAAGCAGTTGTAGGAACTAGAGTAGAGACGTGATTGATAAAATGAAGATAAAGGAAAGGCAAAGAGAGAAGTTTAGAGGAATGCATGATGATGATGAAGACTTGAGCCTATCAAACTGATTGATGATGAAGATGAGTCTTGTTATTCTCCGTGAAGAGGTAGAATGATGACTCTTGTAATTTGAGTGATGAGTGAGATGAAAATCAGATTGATTTGCTTGATTGACTAAATATTATTGTGTGGCAGGATGTGATGAGGACGAAGCAAATGGTTCTAAGGATGATGATGGAAAAACAAGTGAAGGGGATGATAGTTTATATGGTTTGCAAATTACCATTTTGAGCTCAGAGTTGTACATAGCACAGCCATCAGATTGCCATTGGAGAAACACAAACAATGGATCGACGGTGAGGGTTGTTTGTCTGTAACCCTACCTGACGTTGAAATCAACCAACCAACCAACCAACCAACCAATAGATTCTAGGATGGTTCAGAGCCGAGGGGATGCGAGCTTAAAGTTACCGAAGGGGTTGAAGATGAGTGGAGAGGAAGCAAGGAGATGACGAACATCTGGCTTAGTTTGAAGAAACTCCTCCTCCTCATCATCATCATCATCATCATCATCATCATCATGATTCAAGTGCATATACCATGTCATGAAAACTCCGATGTTTGAGGTCAAAACTTTACTTCTCGCCCTTCGTCGTGCTGGTGTTTGTTTGCAAATGGAGACCAGCTCAGTCTTGATGTATTCACAAAATGCTTCTTTGGAGACCTTCTTGGAGTCAATAAACCGTACAGATCCTCAACTTCAGTTCAAGAGCTATCCCCAAACTTGAACTAAATCAATCATCGAAATCAGTCTTGAATGCATGAAGGATATGTTAGATATCTTGATGCTCAATCAATCAATCAATCTCCGACCTTAAACTCATTCGACTCGTCGACTCGCACTTAAGGGCTTTAGGATGCCAGACCTTTGGAATGTCGCTCAACTTGCTTAGTAAAAATCCTTAGTTGGTAACTTCAAATGTGATCATTGCCATCATATTCTGTGGTGTAATTCCATGGCTGTTTGATTTGATCAACTTCAAGTGGAATCACTTCGCCTGATGTTAAGTAACAATACCCATTCGTTCTGGTGTAACGTATTCGTCACGGAATATCGCGGCACGTAGATGTAGACTTAGGCAAAACATAGTATGGTGTCCCTGATGAGCGAGCGAGGACCCCAGAAATTAAACAACTGGTAATGATATTTATGCGCTCAATAAAGGCCAACGTATTCGTCACGTTACCAAACGATGAATTGACGGAGGTTCGGAGACAAAAGTGCGGACAAAAGTCGAGTGAACGGTCCTTTTTTCGAGGTTTATCCCCGTACATCTGTCACGGATATTCAGGGACGGAGCGATTAACGGGGCAGATACTATCCGTTGTCATCGCGGTGACCCCGTCAGGTCGGAAAGCACCAGCGGTACCGGCGAGCTGAGCTGGTTGAGTTGGCGAAATCCGTTGGTTTGTCAAATCCGACAAATTGAACCGAGTCAAGAGTCAGGCCTGATCGTTCGCTATGCCAATGCAATTAC
>KZ147439.1:0-15167 GCA_002157085.1 Melampsora occidentalis | reverse complement strand
GGGAGCATCCGGAATCCGGATTATGGCTGAGAATTCTCACGTGATAATTCTCACCCATGTATACATGACCTTGTATAGACATACATGTATTTACAATATCCTTGTAGGTGGACGGGCCGGTCTTACTTTTGCTGCGCACGGGGCATTCACTCCGACTTCCACACCCCTTGCAACCCATAGCCTCAGATCAATCCACGCGTATCCATATGTTTTTTACCTCCTTCTGACCTTACAGAAATTTTCATACCGCAACGCGACCCTTTTTCGGATTAGGCCTCAAACCATTCAAGCTCTTACCCTTACTCACGATGTCCCCCAAACCTTCCACAACAGTAAATTTTCATTCAAACACTCAAAATCACCTCCACAAAGGCTATCATCAACATCATGCCCGGCAACCCGTACATAAGCCTCAGATACCGGCGATTTCCTTGGTTCCCAACCTTACCACTACCGGCATATGGTGGACGGGTGGGTCTCGCTTGTCCAGAGTGCCCGCCCACGGTCAATGCCTCTCTGAAATATTCCTCAAATGAAGACAATTCAAAGGATATCATCAACGTCAATGTGGGTCCCTTAATATTATCTTATCCTCTGACAACAATCTCAGTTAACTCGGATCTCACGTTTTACACAGTGCCCCACTGCAAATCATTTTGTCCGAACGTTCAAAATAAATCAGCTCCTTCACGAGATCGGATGCATCAACGCCGGCATTGAGTGCCCAATTCAGTTTGATGCGTCTGCCCACGGCCCACCAATCAACATGCTTGGAGACGTCTTGCCACCTCGAGTCAGCCCAACAAAGGCAGCACAAGGATCTACCTCAGTCACATCCCAACAAACGGCTGCACATATTGACTGTGCACGGCACGCATCAGGCCCTAAAGCCCAAGGGCACAAGAAGCACGGTCACGCCGGATGTACCTCCCTAATGTGCAAGTCTGTAAGTTAGTAGCATCCAACTTCGTTGCCACACAAACTGACTATGTTGTTTGTGCTGTGTGTGCTGTAGTGTTGTCTCCAATTCACGGACCCAGGTGCTTGCTACGCCCACCGGATCAAGGTCCCAAACCCACCTCAAGTCCAGCCGAATCGCAATGACGCCACACTTGTACGCCCTCCCCCTCCTGCCAATCCCCCGGCCTCCAAACGCATCAGGGTTCTACCATCTCAGTGCGCCCAGAGTGTTCGCCGTGTTGGGCGAATTCTCACGGAACAGGGGCAAGCGACCTTGGCCAACGCGCGCAACAACCATCAGGAAGCAGTCAATAAGGCGTCAACTGCTGTTATTGACCAATCAAAGGTGGTCAGCCTTCATTTAGTCACCTGTGTAAGTCATTAAATTAAATTCTGCACTGGAAGCAAATTCTCACTGACACAATGATTACAGGACTCTCAAGCGCCGATAATATCACATCTCTTCAAGGACTGGCCTGTTGCCATCTTGAACCAGTCGATGAGCCTCATGCGGGAGGCTCAAGCTGCTGCAGGCCCAGAATGGAATGATCATCTGGTTGTGTGGGACGAAGAGGTCAGAAACTGGGTAAGTTTAATCCGATGTATATACTTTATTGGAAAGCCCATGTTGATTTCACTACATCACAAAATCAGCGTGAGATTGGGGTCAATCTTCCACATTCCTATAAAATCAACTCGAAAAACCTGGTGATCTGCTTACCTCACCAGCGTTCGTCTCTCAAACCTGAGCTCCAAGACATACTTGAAGGCCTGGGGATGGGTAAACCCCTGGTGCCTAAACTCCAAATCGAATTAGACACATCTATTCAAACTTTCACCACTGATGAGACCCCATCGACTTCCACTGATGTTGCCACTGAAATTACTTTGGCTGGAGGGGTGCCATCAACTTCCACTGGCTTGCTTGGTACTGATCGAGATGTTGCAGCTGCAAAACCTTCAGCTGAAGGGGGATCATTGACTCTCACTGCCCCGCTCGGGACCGGAACGAACCCAATCTGCATTGATATCTTGCTCTCAGAACCCAAAGAGAAACATGCCTCATCATCGTCCAGTATCCATAATAGGCCTTCCCCTCCGTCAACCCCCGATTCTCTCACCTCCAGTCCCTCTGGAGTGCTTGGGAAATTAACAGGTGATGTATGTTATAGTACCAGCAATCATTTTTGTCTTGCATACTTAAAACAAATACTTCTGTTGGTGACAGATCGACATTAAGCCTTCCCAATCTCAGCTCAACTCAGCAAGTCAAGCTCCCGGCGGTGTGCGTGTCAAGTTGCGCGAGTGGCCAGGTGAAGACGTTCTGGTCTCATCGCTACTTGCGTGGTATCACTCAGCTGGTATACCACCCCGGCGTACAGCACGTATTAAGTTTTGGAAGGATTGTTATGGCCAAGAATATCAACTGACTTCCACTGTATACCGGTACGCGGAATGGATCGATTTGGTAGGATACAAAAGGATGCACCAATGGTGGCAGGAATGGCCAGACCATGGTGATTCCAACAAACACAACCTGACTGTTGCGCAAACCAGACCTCACTTCCAGGCCGAATTCAACGCAGTGTCCTCAGCCAATAAAAAACCCGTTGCCAAATAGACCGACCACGGCAACAGTCTAGAGACCGTGGCGCCTGGGCACTTTCATATTTTCTCTTGTGATTTGTCACTAATTTTCCTGAAATCAGTAATTTCATTGTGACATTTTTGCCCTGTAGGTAGCTCACACCCTGAAATGCAATAAGAGTTACCAAGGCTCAAACAAAAAAAGAAACCTGTGGCTATCTTCCCTCTCACCAGGCTAAAACCAGCCAGCGAGCAGAAGTGTTTTTAAACAGACTCTGATCTCCTTGTTTTCACTTTGACCTTTTGTCCATCATCTCCATCATCTTCTCAGCATACTCTTGACTCAACAATCAAATAACTAACTTCACCAAATCAATTATCTGAAACCAACAATCATCAGCTGAGTGTTTACAATGACAATGAACCTGTACTCTACCTTAGGATTTGGTACGTTACCCATTCAATATAACCTAAATGTCAATACTTCCTTTGCTGACTTGGTCATAAACAACAAAGTATCGCCAATAAAAGCAATTACTGAATCCGAGAACCTTGGTTGGAATGCGCTTCCATTTGACAACCCAGACAATAATGATCGCATTGAAAACAGTCTTGTCTTTGGATTAGTCCCACGCGAGGACGTACCCAGTACCGCCACAGAAGTGTTTCGATTCAAGTGGGCTTGTAAACCTGTGGATATTGATGTGGACCAAGTCAGGCTGCACGGCTGGGACGGTCGAAGCACTTACTCAGCGGTGTGTCACCATGGTTACAACTCCTTTGAAATGGAAGTTACTTCTCTTGACAACTGGGCCAACAACTTCACTGCACACCTGCGATATTCTCAAATGTTGGCTCACGCTGCATGCCTTCTTCAAAAATTCAAGATGGTTGCTTACAGCCGGGCGGTATTAACTCAGGATCAAAGATATATTGTGATGGCTTTGCACGTGAGTTGTTTTGCTCTGCTGTCCTCATCAGGTAAACCAAACTCACCATAAGTCTCGGTGTGATTAGGTTGTCCAGAACTTAGTGTTGCGTAAGCAGATGGATACCAATGTCTTTCGCTGGTTCAATCTCCGTGAGACGTTGTATGGTGTTACTCCAAGATACATAACCTCCGAGTGTGAGTTCACCCCTAGACATCGTGCCGACACTTTCCTGGGCCGTTTTCTTGAATGTTTTACCCACTGGACATATGAATACCATGGTCGACAAGCATTGGTGTGTGGGTTCCGTGGCCACAAGTCAGCTATAACTGATGTAGTTATCATGGATAACACGTAAGTACTCTTGATTTTATGTTGCTTTGCACCCATCACTCAATTTGACGATTTTTTACCTCTCCCCAATGCAGTCGGCCTTGGTTTTTACAAAACCCTTACACAGGTGGATTACAACTTTTTGCGTCTACCCACCTTTGCGGCACTCTGTGTCATTCTATTGGCTTNCTTGACTCAACCGCCGCCTTATTACCCGGTGGGGCCGGCTCCTAGCCAACCCCAAGGTTGATCACAGGTATGGCATGAGGCATTTGAGAAACATGGACTGGAGATGATTGGTGGTGCAAACTTTTTTTGAATGGGTCTTTGATAATCTTTGTATACCATAACTTTGCAGTTAGATATTTGTATATAAATTTGAGTGTGTTAGATTTCCTGTCTGTGAAATTTGTTTGTCAATGATTTTGAGCCACCGTGAGTACAATAAGTTATTATCAAGAAATGATAACAAGAAATTATGGTATCATACCTTGATATCATACCTTACATAAGCTTAATGGTTCCAACTAAATGGAACCATTTGTTTGACTCATTAAACTTAATGGTATATTGTAAATCCTTTCTTGGATCATTCAACTTGATGATATATTAATCATGATCATGTGCAACACACTTTGGATTTCAACTGATCCACAAGATATGTTTGAAATGTGTGTATTTAATTTATCTTGAAGAATGAATCAAAATGCGAACAACCAAATGCCAAACCAGGTGTGCCAAACATATGATCAGAGAATAATGATTAACTTTGGAGTTTACCTTTGGATCAAAGAAATAGGGTCTCCTGCTATGATCATTCATTCAAATGGAAACAAAGTTGAACTGTGTATCAACACATGGTGTAAAACAAAAGGAAAAGAAGAGATGGCTGTGACGGATTAAATTTCAATTGTGGCTCATGTAACACCGCGGGAATCAATAAGTTCAAAACCCGATTGAGCGAAATTGTGGTGTCCGAGTCCGCAATTCCGCTCAATCGCGGATCTAGTTCACAACTCGTTCACATTACGTTCACAAGTTTTCCTCGAGCAGTAATCTTGGGTCGACTAGTCATGCTTCACCCTTTCGAATTCTACATACTCCATTATATTTACAGATGCCTCAGTCATCAAATCTGGATTTGCCAAACATTCTCGAAGGTACGTCGTCTTTGTCCAGCTTTGTCCCCACTGACCTCCTTTCTTTGTTGGTTGAACATGTGGATCACCAACAAAGATTACTCCTTTCATCAAACCTTTGACTAGTAAGTGACTGTGAAACACTGTGTATAGCTCTAAAGGTCTTGGTATCAGCTTATATACTGATTTGCTTCAATTTCTCTTCATTGTTTCATTACCTCAATCCATTTTCATCTCTAAGTACACCTTCACCTCCTTGGCCTTCACCACAATACAAATGGATACCATTGAAACTGGCTTCGAAGCCAAGTTTGAAGAACTTGCTAGTCAGGTTCAACGTGTCTCGCTGGGTCTTGCGCAACAAGGAGAGCTTTTATCTAACATCTCGAACACGCCTCCAAAGAAGAAAGGTCGTGGCTCTGTTGGTACACGAAAAGGAACACCAAAGAAGAAGGAGCCCCATCCTCTCGAGCTGGTCGAAATAGATGAGATTAATTACTTGAAGGTATGTCTAATCGAATCAAACAACCATTTCATATTGATTCATCCTGACATTGCATATGATACCATTGATTCAACTACATGAAGCTAGCCGGCCATACCCATCTGCGGGTTATCATGGGTCGATCAGACGCGTGCACCCCTCTTCCTCCACCCCCTAGCGATTCCGAGAAACAAAAGATCACCATTGCTGTCCCATCTGTCTCAGCTTATCCTAGCGACTCAGTACCACCATTAACCCCGATGAATCAAAAGTTGGCCGATCACGGCGTGATTAGCCAAGGCTTTGCCGACTACATCCGAACGTCTCTTAGCCGCGTGGGTCTGACTCGTTTTACCTACGATTGGGAAGGTCGATTTGAAGATCAGTTCAATCAATTCGCCCTCCAATTCTTCTTAAACACATTCAAACAAGGGATTCTTGCTTTCGAATATGGAGTCGGCATACGTCAGCCAATCGATGACATCGATCTGAAACTCACATCTTTCTTCTACATCCACATTCAAACACTCAAGGCCCAATACAAGGCTCAGCTCAAGAATCCGAATGTTCTGAATACACGTAAAGATGCAAGTCGAGTGCGAAAAGCAAGAGTAGATGTAAGTTCTTCAAATCTTCTTTCCATGCCCTGATGCTCATGGTAAATGTGTGGTCATTGTTTATATATAACAGAGGTGCACGGATTATGCAGAATATCTTTCTGAGATTGGTGCCAACAAGAATTTAATTGACATCTTTGTTGATTATCACGTTGTTGGTGAGGAAGTGGATGAAAAGGACAACTCTAACTCTGGTTCCGATCGTCAAGTCATAATTCCAAGCTGGTGGTCTGAGAAGTTCTTAGAATTTATGATAGAATTAGAACGGCGAGTCCAAATTAGTATACTAGCTAAAAAACTTCGAGGTCCTAGACGTGCACTCCGAAGATTTGTGGCTGCGACACATTCTACCATCGAGACCTCAAACGTACCAAAAGGCCTTCCTGAAGATTGTTACACCAAACACGGCTTTCTTGACTGCCTCCTGCCGGTACAACTGAAGATGTGGAACTTACAGCCTCCGATCTTACCAGCAGACATCAGTATGCTATTCAGTCCATCTTACAACAACAACCCACTACCAAAGCCTTCTAACGGATCGATCTCAACTTCAAACACTCAAGTACCTTCTAACAGATCGATCTCAACGTCAAACACTCAAGTTGTGTGCCCCTCAATCTCAAATCCTTCCAACAAATGTCAAGATGAATCCGAATTTCCTCAAGGGATGTTTGAAGACTTAGGCGATCAAGCTATGGCTAATGTAGAAGATGAGGAAGATGAATTTCTATGAAGTTCTATCCAGTTCACAAGTCTCTTTTCTGTGCTTGTATTCCATACCACTTTTCTATATAAAGCGATCGATTTCTTTGTATCCAGATTTTCAATCCACCAAGAAGTTGTTCTCTGTTTCTTTACACTACCAATTTTATTTCATTACATAGTCATAATTGATGCGTAACTAGACTCCTATACATTGTCACTGTTTAGAAATGGCTTCTCGCGGCGCAGTCCCCTGTGACTGCTCTCATACCTGCCAAAAAGATGGCAAAAAGTTTCAATATATATCAAGGCGCACTCGCACCCGCCATCAAGAGATAGCTGCTCAGCTGTTAGAGGAATCTGAAGGCCAAACAGATATAGCGCCTTCCAGTACATCCGTCAACAAACAGGTTACCAAGTCTCGATTACCTTCGCCTATTGAGATCACCTCATTACTACTCAATTACAATACTCATCTGCTTTCACAAATGAGTTTACACGATAAAGCTCAAGACTCTCAGACCAAACATCCAGACCTCATGAATCTCAAGAAAGCTCTCATGGTATGTACTGCCTTACTCCACAGTACATCAGTAAGCCGTATGAAGATCAATCACATAATCAATTTTTTGAACAATATCATGGAATTTATTACAGTTGATTTAGTTGGAAGTAGGGAGAATCATGGCGTGAAATTTACCCTACCCCTAGATATACGTTCAATCACAAACCAACTGGGTATAGAGCCAGTTCTCTTTCAGTCAATCTGCTGCCCCGAATGCTATTCTCAGTACAGCATCACAAACCCAATCAGAATATGTACACAACAGGAAACCCAACGAGCTAGGAAGTGCGGCGCAGATCTTCGAGGGGCTAAAGACAAGCCTATTCAAATGTACTCGACTCAATCTTTGATTTCATGGATCTCAAAATTACTGCAGCATCCTGAGATTGAGGAAGCGTTAGAATTGTGTGTTAGTCATGTCTCTCCTCAAGGTTATCAGTGTGATGTGTGGGACAGCCCCTTATGGAGATGTCTCAAAGACCAAAACGGCCGAGCACTTCTTTCAATGCCTGGAAATTTAGCTTTCAGCTTATTTTACGACGGCTTCAACCCCTACGGCAACAAAGAATCAGGTGAGTACACATGATCATGCAAGTACTCTACATATCTGACTTTTCTGTATCTGTTCACGTAGGCAAGCAGGTCAGCATTGGGAACATATCCATGTTCTGTTTAAGTCTACCCATCAATCTTCGACATCGTCCTGAATATGCATATATTGCAGGCATCGTCCCTGGTCCCAGTCAGCCAACCACTGTGCAGCACGACAGTATTCTCAGACCTCTATTGGCGGAACTTAAAACCCTGTGGGATCGTGGAATTAAAGTACAAACACCTCAATATCCAAATGGAAGGACCGTGAGATGTGCTGTCATTGCGCTGACATCAGATATACCTGCCTCAAAGAAAGTTGCAGGACTGGGAAGTCATGCGGCCAATTTTCCTTGCACGTATTGCTACATACCAAAAACACAACTTCATGATACAGAGATTGCTAAGTATGAAAGAAGGACAAAAGAAAAACATCACCACGAGTCTCTTGAGTGGAAACAAGCAACAACAAAAACTTTGAGAAACCAGCTGTTCTCAAAAAATAGTGTGCGATGGGCTGGACTCAATGAGCTTGAATATTGGGATCCGACCAAGATGATTATACTTGATTTGATGCATAATCTAGCAGGGATGTTAGAATATCATGCACGTGAGTTGATGGAGCTTGAAGAGCCTTTACTAACTAAACAAGTTCAGAAGGCACGAAAAGAATACAACGAAGATAAAATTGGGCTACAAACCAAGATTAAGGAGAAGAAAACTCAAATACATGAGCAGAATCTGAAGGAAGAGTTGGATGGGCTTGTAAAGGAATCCGAAGACTTTGACATCATCCTTGAAATCGAGGGAATTGAGATGGAGGGAGAGAACGTTGAAGATCTTGATATGATGGAACTAGAAAAAGAAAACGATCTTTTTTGCACTCTTGCCAACCAAAAAGTCAACATTCCGGATTCCACAATGGATGATGGAACCAGCTCTGACTGGAGCTTTCATCCAGAAGAAGATATCGAGACTGCCTCTGGCGATAGTTACAGCAGTGATCTTGAAGTTTCAGATGACGAAAGCGCCTTAGAGACATCTAAGGTACTTGAAGATGCAAAGAATGCATTGAAACGATTGAAGACCTTACAATCTGCGATGACTCGAGTCATTATACCTGCATGGATTGCTAGACCACCGTCCAATTTTGGGAATCCCTCACATGGAAAGCTGAAGTTCGATACGTGGTTCAAGATATTTCAAATTTTTCTCCCATTAGTCGCCGCCGATATCTGGAGTCCTGAGACCTTTCCCGCTGTGTTTGAAAACATGCAAGACCTTATAGCAATTACTAGACTACTGACAAGCAAAAAACAAAGCAGCAAGCACTCTGATGCTTTACGCCACTATATTCCCAAATACGTAAAAGAGATTCAAGAGATTTACGATCACTGTGAAGTGAAACCAAATCACCACTACTCACTCCACTATCCAGACATCATCGACTTCTCGGGCCCATCTGCAAGCTTGTCAGCTTGGGCAGGCGAAAGAATCAATCATCAACTGGCCCAGGTTCGCACTAACAAACAAATGGGTTCGTGGCGTTATCATTTCTGAATTTGAATTATATGATAGATGCTAACCATTTCGTCACTCAGCTACAATGAGCACAACTATGATAAAGCAGGTTGTTCGGCATAGCAATCTCTGTCTTCTTCTTAAGACTTCATCACACATGCCGCCTGGTATCTTGAAAGATACTTTTGAAGCATTGTTACCTTTTGCTTCGATCACAGAATCCTCTTCAAGTAATGTGAAAACAACTCCGTGCCCCTCAAAGAAACTCAATCGGGATTTCTATTTGAAATTTCACAACATGTGTTGTAGACTTGATAATTACCCATGGCAAGATGCTGGCCGTTTTCCTCTGGACCTCAACCAACCTGTGCTGAGCCCACAGGCAGTTCCTCATATCAGCTTACCATTGAAAGGTAATCATATCACCACATGCAAGCATCACGAGGGTAATAGCTTGGTCCAGGTGTACAGTCCTCTCTACAAGAAGAGATTTTTTGGCTCAATTTTCTTGATTTTCACTCATACTCGTTCTGAAAATCAAAATAGTCGAACCGAAAGTTATATAGCTATAAACACATTTCCAGATCTCTCTGTAGCAGATTCATTGTGCTCTCCATATCTTTCCCATCAATTTGCTCAATCAAATATCCACTTACGATATGAAAAAGATTGTTCAGATACTCTTATTTGTAGGCTCTCAGATGTAATAAGTCATATCGCCATCCATCGGAAACCTCCGGGTACTTATGGTATTTCTGAAGGTACTGTGGCTATCATTGTTCTTGAAGATGTTACGGTCTTGTGAAGCAAACTTGTATCTAAATTAAAATTCTATGTAAATTTTATTGTGTATCATACTTCATTCTTATTGATTTGATTTACATCCTTGTCGGGTAACTAAACATACATGTTTTCTCTCATGATCAAATGTGATCGTATAAAAAGGTATATGGTTTGAAATACAATCTGAATGATACCCGTGTATACAAAGATAAATCAAAGAATCAATTACCTTACCAGCTTACACTGCCTTTAAGTCGGACTCGGTTGCTGTGGGTGGCTTGGTGGATATAGATGATTTGGAGATTGAGAAGAGCTGGCAGGTTGGGGCTGAAAGTGTTGTAAGTGAGTGGTTGCCCCGCGCTCAATTGGAAGTTGGTGTTCAATTTGTTGTTGTAGGTGCTTTTCATTCTTTAATTTTTGACGTTCAGATTCTAATTCAACCTGTGCAGCTGCAACGGCAGTGTCGATACGTTGTTTTTCAGCCAAAACAGCTGCTTCGATGCGATCCTTTTCGGCAGCAACAGCAGCCTCGATGCGCTCTTTCTCAGCAATGACTGAAGCATTGATGTGGTTTTTTTCCGCAACGATTCTTTCTTTTTCCTTATTCAGTTCTTCTTTCTCAGAAACAATTCGATTCTTTTCGATTTCTAGATTCTCTTGGTCCTTGAGCATGGCTGACATAAGTTGTCTCTTCTCTTCCTCAATAGCATCCCGCATCAATTTTCTCTCAGCTTCTAATTGCTCTTGAAGTTTTGACTGATAATCGATGTTGAGAAGTGATAGTTGCTGATCCATTATAGCTTGCTGTGATTGTAAAGCAATTTGAAGTTCTTCCACTTCGGCCGTGGTGTCCAAGGTTGGTGAGCTTGGATTCGCATCCAAGTGTAGGGGCGTGTTGTCCTCAAGGTGTGGGGTAGAGTAGAGTATCAGTGCATTGGATGGGGCTGAGTTTGACGTGGCTTTGGACGAGATATCACGGTTAGAGCTGGATCCAGGTTCAGAGTTGAGAAAGTTGTTTGAGTTGTTGTGCTGGTTCCATTTGACGTGTCTCATTTCTATATCACTATTCTTTTTCTTGATGATGTTGATGTGATCGGATTGGGATGATTCTTCATCACTAAGGGAAGCAAGGGAATCGTCGGTGCTGTAGTCTATCATGTCTTCTGGCTGAGGAAAGACACTTTTGATGTCTTGATCGAGTGACGGAAGACAGGCAGGGGTTTTGTTGTAGCGTTGTAGCATAGCAGGCAGTAAGACAGACATAAATTCGCTGCTGTAAAGGTCACGAGGGAGGCCTTCAGGAACGTTCTGAAAATCTTGATGAGGAGAAGGTACGTAGGTGATCGGAATTCGTTTTGATCCTCGTCGTTTTACAGTTAGCTGAAAAGTGAGCTGGACATTTTTTTCGAGAAAGTTCATAAATTTTATCATTTTCTCCGACCACCACTGTGAATGATAGACCCGTCGTTCCTTTTGGATTTGACGGCCAATTCGGGTTTCAACCTCTTCAACTTCGCCCATGATCATAAAATTTTTCCTTTTAAATACTGAAGCAATTTCGCGGCAAACACCAGACTGTTTCAAGAATTCGCGATACTCTGTAAGTCGCTGATTGAAGTGAGACACAAGCTTCAGATTCAACATCTAGAAAGAATAAAATTAGTCTGACTCACAAGTTCCTTTTCCTTCTTGGATTCATTTGATTCATAACGATCTTTCAAGACGAGTGGATTGCTGATCTGTGCCTTGTACCCAGCTCGGAGACTCTTGAATGCACGAAAGACAACTGCAACAAGTTGGTGTGTGTCACGATACTTGGTGAGCGGCCTGAGACCATACTCGAAAGTGTTGATGGCAAGTTTGAATGTCTTGAGGAAGAATTGGACACTGATTTGGTTGAAAGCATCATCAAAATTACCATCCCAGTCGAACGTGAAGCGGGCAAGACCCCATCGACGTAATGTCATCTCTAATGTGTTGCAGAATGTGTCACTGACACAGTTCGTGATTCGGACCAGAGGATTGGGGGGAAGAAGGCATGGTGCAAGATCGTCTGGGTAGTCAGCTTCTGCGTACTGATTCTCTAAGGCAAGCTTTTCAGAGGTAGTTGGTGGCGATGGAATCGGGCTAGTAGCATCAGGACGACGCATGAGTACTCGAAGATGCAGGTGTATAGGTCGCTGTTTGCCAAAGTTGTTGCCATTAGAAATCAATGATAGACTTTGACCCAGATGAAAATTCATGCAGACAAACTCACGTTCAACTCTTTGATTTCGCTGGTGTCTACCGCCTCAAGATCATGAGAATTCGGAATTTTTGTGTTTTTTTCAGCATTTGAATTCTGAGATTGTGATGCATGTTTCCGTTTTTGATGAGAAGAAGATTTTCGCTTTTGTTTGTGTTTTGAGACCTTTTTTGAATTGTCTTCTGAGTCAGTGCCAGTTGACGGTGTTGGTGAGCGACCTCTTGGATGGTGACGGGACGTTCCTTTTTGGGGCATAGTGAAAGCGTTGTGATAGAAAGCGTAAAGAGAGAGGAGAGGAGTATCTATAATCAGAAGACACTTGTGACTTGATGCTCTGAAAGGGGCCTTTGTAAGTTTGTATGTTGTGTCGCGTTTACATATACATGTAGAAAGGACTAGCAGGGAAACTCGAGGAAAACTTGTGAACGTAATGTGAACGAGTTGTGAACTAGATCCGCGATTGAGCGGAATTGCGGACTCGGACACCGCAATTTCGCTCAATCGGGTTTTGAACTTATTGATTCCCGCGGTGTAATTTCTATGTTAGACAAAGGAAACCAGAATAAAGGGGTTGAAGGAAGTATAATCCTACATAACAAGCATTTCGTGGACCACCCACCAGTACTGGGAAACAATCCATTTGCTTCCGAAATCGCTGAGAAAAAGAACCAAGAACCACCGTTCGATGGTAGGAGCGATATAACAACAATAGCCCAGAAATTGTGACCAAGATTGGTTCGGTTATTATGGCACACTGCCTTTGACCAAACATCAATCAAGTGTAATTGGAACGATTGAAAGGAAGATGATTGGTTCATTTATTATGGCACACTGCCTTTGAACAAACAACAATCAAGAGTTCGGGAAGAGAGACAATTGGTTCATTGTTTATGGCACACTGCCTCTTTGAACAAACAGCAATTGATGTTTCCACAGAATCATTAGGAAGAACAGTGAGTGAGGGCGATGAGATGGGAGATTGGAGGAACAGTTTCCCTTGCCACTCCGCCTTTTATATCTTATAAATGTAAATAAAATCAGCTTTCTTTCTTATCATAAAAAGATAAAAGTAGATAGATTCGCCAGTTTTCACTTTTCCAAGTAAAAGTTTGGATTATAAAGCATATACATAGGAATCGATTGGTTGCAATTATGCTTTTGAAGGGCTCCAAGCTTTTGACTTTGGTCAAAAGTATCTTTATGTGAGCTTTTCAAAGGTAAAATCCAATAATATGCATCCTTTTGACTTCTACCATGTTGTAAAGCACGATGTCTACCTGCATTCTGCAAGCAAAAAAAAGAGTCTTTAACACATTATACATATCATGCAAATCGTTTCCATGATATATTGAATCTAATGACCTCAATCGATTAATAGCTAGTGTTTTTCACTTCGATTTCATGGGTTTCATATTGCTAAAGTCTTGATTTCATTTACTAGTTCGATGAATTCTAGAGCATTTTGCACTCTTGATTGCTCTTATGATAGCCAACAAACGCGACTTCATACTCCAAGCTTCAACAAAGACCCAATACCATAAAATCAATGCGATTGAATCGGTCTAATCGAATAAGTCTAGAAAGCTTAATGCCAACAGTCCAAATGACAAATCGCACGCGAGAAAGTGAACGCTTGAAAATAAAAGATAAGGAATTAAAGATAACAACCAATCCCTTCAACATGTATATCTTTGATTTTATCTAATTCAACTCGTGGTTCTGATGATTTTTAGTACGTTGAATAATAAGTGAATCAAATCGATCAAGATGATACAATAATAAAGTAGATCTAATAATCTTTTTCTTTAAATTTGAATCTTCTATATCTTTAAATAAGAAATCTTTAATTGATTTAGATGTGAATTGGTTGATGAAATCTTTCTTTAGGTTGTTGTTGTTGTTAATGATATCTTCTGATACTTCTTCTGGAAAAATCGGCCATGGGATTTGATCAAAAGATAAATTTTAATTTGAAAATGCGATCAATCACTCTACACATGGTCATGAGCGCCGACCTTATATGTTTCCTGCTCAATGCTTTCTGATGATTAGGAGGATCTCGAGGGATCTCAGCATCTTAGCATCTGTGAAAAAACAAAATTTACTCATGACTTTGCCAAGCTCAGTAACCTTTGGTTGATCCATTAGCCATATCTTTAGGTATTCAGTCGTGTGACTCGAGTGAATCAATTGAGGTTGGATGACAAACTGCTCGGGCTTGAACTCTTTCAATGCTTGTGTACTAAAATCAACCAAGTAATCTATTTGGTTTGTAAATTGTACTAATTACAACCGACCAAGGTTTATTAAGTTGAGGTGAAGTTGAAGGAAACATGATCAGTGGCAGAGCCGTAGAACGGTGAGCCTATCGGCCTGGAATAGGCACTCTTGTTTATGAGTTCAGCGTATGTTGTACAACTTTGATTGATACCATACTGAACAGCTATCCTACTTGTAATTTATCGAAATAGGTAAAGATTGATAGTACTGGGGGTGAGTAAGTATGTTGAGCTCATTGATCAAAGATGTCAGGAGAGATACAAATAAAAAAATTATTTACAAGAAGGGTAATATTTACATTCTAAGAAGAGATACCTGTTAAGATTCAATCTACAACTTGTCCAGTTTTGCATGGACCTGTTGATCATATCCTTTTATGTGTCGCTTAGTATATGACTGCCATTCCTTCGGAGACATGCTTTCTTTCTTCA
>KZ147428.1:5688-23715 GCA_002157085.1 Melampsora occidentalis | reverse complement strand
GCACTTTGGATGTTAGAAGGTGTCCCTCTGGTTGGGGACTTTGCTGAAGTGGGCAAAGTCATAGAGTACGCAAAGAAATTCCTTCAGAAAAAGACTCAAAAAACTTATTTGTAATATTCCTTTCTTATCTTTTTGATATTGTTTTATTTCTTTACANTCGTTTGAAATCATTTTTATACCTTTTCTATACACTCATTTGATCTTATAGTTTCTCTACACTCGTTTAAATCACCTGTTGTCTCTTTTTTTATATCGTATTTGAAGAATTTTTTTTTTACAAAAAAAGCTACTTTTTTGCCTGCAGCGCTGGGAAGCGCTGCGAGAATGAAGAACGCTTCTAGCATCTATTTTTGCTCCCCCCAAAAAAAAAGTTACCATTAGAGCTACCCGACTTTCCCGGGGGCTTTGAACGCTACGCTCCCGATTTTAGTGTTTTCAGCGCTGGGTAGCGCTGCGAGCCAGATTTGCTTTGGCCCTAATAAGAAAGAATCATCTTGTATCCTTATGTATCTCATTACCACACTTACATTCAGAATTTCAAATCCACAACTTTTCAAGACTGACAAACACTGTGTACTTTGAGCTTAGAGCATCTTTAAGATCCCTTTTTAGGATTGGACATTTGACATATGAATGTTATATGTTTTTATCACAGCCATTTTTGACTTCATCTTAAATCTCAGTAGCTATCAAGATAAGACTAATAACTAGAGCCTTTGGCATATTCACAGTATTTCCAAGATCTTATATTGATCAGTTCCTTGTCAATTTACGTAGATATTGGATGGTCTGAAGTGGGAGGATCCTGATACTCACTTGCCAAAGACCTGTGGTATTCAAAGATAACCAGTGAGTGCTTCTGAGTTAGATATTTGATCATAACAAAGAAGAACTAATGTTTTTTGGATTGAATTTATCTCAATAAAAGCTTGTATCTTTTATGGTAACAGCCAGCCCACCCTTGCACACTAATCTCATGAGTTAGCACCAGTTTGCCTTGTAAAGGTAGCCCTTCTATGGACTGTGGCTGACACTAAGCCCCTCTTTGAGGGAGTAGAAAATGTGCTTGTGAAGAGCTTAGTTCCACCTAGGTTTTGATTTATTTGGCATTCCAGAGTCACAGTCCTACAGAGCGTCTGCACAGCAAGACTGGTCTTACATGTTGCCTGTATGCTGAAGGGGTTCCCACAATTGAAACCAAAGATATTGTTGTCTTTTTCTGGGGATCCAAGGTTACCTTGGGCCCAGTAACAAAACCACACCAGACAGTAATATTTGAAACAAGTAGGTCACCTTTTTTCACCATTTTTGGCCCTGTTTAACTCCACAGTCCCTGTATGGTTCAAGAACAAACACAGAAACAGTACAATTGATACCATTCTGTGGACCCCTCTTACCCAACTTATGGTATTGTTGGAGTCACTGTATGTCCATGACTATTGAACTTGCAAAAAATATACAGTGCCAAGATATTCAGGGGCTGGACCATGTGGTGATTAAGGGCAACCCTAGGCCAGCAACACAGTGCGTCACACCAGACCCTTTTTTGCCACATTGCTCTGAAACACACAGAAACAGTCAGAAACTTCACCTGTGTTGCGTAGGATACTGCAAGATCAAATGTACCAATGGTATTGCACTGTGCCACTGTTCCCAACGCAGAGCAACACAGCGACCACAACACCTTTAAACCAAGGAAACTTTTTTCTATTTCTTTCATGTTTATCATCAAGATGACATTGAATAACTCCTTCTAAAACACTCTCCTATTATTTCTACCACATAAAACTTGTATTATATTCTCTGAGGCAATTGACATAATTATGTGTGTGCTGGTAGGCTGAACTTGTATGATTTGGAGACAAGAATTGGTATAAAAATCTGATCAGGTGATAGTGTATATCTAAGCAGGGATAAGATCAGAAGAAATAATTGAGTGATTGGAAAAAATGAGGTTGATGTGAGATTGGAAGGACCAGGAAATTAATCAGGAGGAAAAAGGGAAGTCACCCTGGCTTGATATATATCCTTCCTGTTGTGTCCAGTGTGGGTCTTGTTGAAAATGGACCAATTCATCAGAATCAGCTTGTGCGGGTTTTCAATGATTGGTATGATGTTTGATGGAATTAGTGTGAATTAGTGTGAAGTCATTGCCTAATTGGGCATATCTCACCAAAAACAACCGCTTCACAACTCCCGCAGCCTGTGGGTTAGGACCACAATGCATCACAAATTCTTGTGGTCCTGAAAAATAAAACCCTGTTGCTCCACAGGTCAGGCTGCGACAAAATTTCAAGATCTGTGTTGTGGGGCTGGTCATCAAACCTGCAATGCCCCAGCAGTGCAACACGCAACACGCGCACTGCTGGCCCAGGGTTGTGAATAGTGTATGGCTCCAATGAACATGAAACCATGCAGGGTGCAAATCTTGTCACTGAAACTGTCAGAGAACCGTTGTCAGTGTATAAGTAGTGACTTTCTGGTACATTTGGATCCTCATTCATCATCCATACTCCACTTTTGAACACATCTAGGGAGACACATATTCCAAGCTGGTTCCTCCTCTGTTGTTGTCCTTTGTGATTTCTATCTGAAGGTCTTTCATTCATACCTGCTTCCTCTCTCTGTCAGGCATTATTCAGTTCCGCCACTTTGATTGAGGAGGTGAATCATCTTTATCCCACTGCAATTTTGATCATCTTGGATGTTTGTGAGCTGACAATGCTGGGGTGATCAAGTAGAAGACCACCTACAGACCATTTTTTTGTTGTTATATCTCCCATCTGGTCAACCACTATCACAGAATCCAGTGAGTGAAAGTTGATATAAAAGACATATTCAAAACTGTTGCTGATGAACTCAAAAACATGGATGCTTATCAGATCATGATTGGACTCCGCTCATCCAATTGTCATGCACGTTCAACTCTACTGGCACTAGCATGGCTTTTTATTGCTGTGAATGCAGTAAACTTCATCATGTACAAAGGCCACAACATTGTACTCAATGGGCAGTTGCAGCTATCATGGGAAGATGAAAACCCCACTTTTAAATTTCTTGATGGTCGTGGGCCCCAGTGGCGTGCACGTATATATGCTAAAGATGACAGAGAAGTATGGAGACCTCTGACATGGGCTGAGCGTCTGCATCATGGTACAGATGTTAAACAAATTCCAATCAACACCAATCATATAAAGCTAACTCAGCAGGGATCCAAGTATCTTTCAATGAAGGTTCTATGTCCATATGAAGCCAGAGCAGAAACATAGGCCATCTGAGACATTGTCTGAACTATGGAGTATGTCAGCTCAATGTAGAGAATTCATAAGGGCATGAAGAATTCCACTGCTTGTTTCATTCCCGTGGAGAGGAGTAATATACTAGGGTCTTCAAAAGCAGGTGGCCATTTGACTTGTTATTTCCTATTGTGTAGTCTCCTTTACACACGCACACACTGGTTTCCTGTGATTCCAAACACTTGTGTGTGATTTGTACTTGACTCAATCTGCTAGTACCAAGCAAAAGGATATAAGCTAAGGAGGGTGTTATTTGGGTATCATTTGGAAATGAGATAGTTGTATGGGGCAACATTGACCTATGTCTGCTCGCACCTCTTGCAATCTTGGCTCTTAAAACCAAAACCGGTTGTGTCTGGATCTCCCAAGCAACATTGAGATCACCTTACCCCATTGGGCATGGCCAGGTGCATGTCTTTTGCAAAACTTGGACCATATCAGCCTGCAGGTCTGCTTTCAAATCACAGTGTCATGATAGATGCACCCTGTATCACAAGGTGATCCTGATCATTGTTTCCAGGGCACATCACTATGATCTCTACAATTTCCATACTCAAACTTCCCATAGAATCAATAAACATCACTCAGTATCAATTCATCACCAGGTACAAAGCCACACAGATCAAGGCAAGGTATCAGTAACCCATACAAGATTCAATCCAGTACAATAGTACAGGATAAGCGGAAAGGATGAAAGACTGTGATCTCATTTCCAGTAGGAGTATAGTTGCTTGTGCCAAGAAGTGTAAAACATTGGACCACATATTTACAGAGAATTCCACTTCAAGGCGATAATCACTTGTGTTGTAGAAAGCAAGTAAAACAAGAACTTCAAATAGTCAGTTTCAAATGAGATATCTTGATTGCCACCAATGCCAGCACCCAACAGTATCCTTGGCTCCTAGATTGGGTGGGTTTTGTGTCTTGGCATCAAATTTTGCAGTAATATCCGTTGGTCTGACCTTTTACGCTTCTGGGCACTAGCAACCATACCATTGACCCCAACTTGATGAAGACTGATGTTTAGGACAACTTGGAGATTCTTTGTGAAAATTAGCAAATTAGGGGCCAAATGAGTAGATTTGGTCTCCTTGGCAAGAAGTATAAACACCATTTGGCAGCAAAATGTCATGCCACTGTATCTTGGTTTCTTCTGGTTACCAAACTACTTCAGCTCCAACTATTCTTCATGTCTTCTTCTTTACTGTATTTTGCCTTTGTACTTTCTTTCTTTTGCTTTGTAATCAGATGCCCTTGTGCACAAAAAGTGACACTCCAGATGTTGTGGAGAGTTGGATACTCTTTTTTTTCAGTGGTGTTGATTTGACTATATACTGTCATGGGCTCAAATCCTGAGGCTGTGCCTTCTGTTACTGGCTCATCTGAGACTCATACTTTGACATCATTGATTATGATCAATTACAAGTATTGCTTTAGGTTGGATGCATGTTAGCTTGAAGTGAGTGCTTGGAATGGTACCTTTGAACCTAAGCCTTGAGCTGTGCAGTTTTACACCAAACCTTATGTGGTTACTGGGATGGAACAGATGCACACATCATGCGCCTGGTAGCCCCTAGGTCGAGTGCAATTTTTGAGAGCAGTCTGATATATAACCAATCATCTTGGGCTTTGTATAAATTTGCCCAAAAGCTAAAAAGTGACGATGCATGAGCACAAACAAAATTTTTATAAATGACGATGGATACTATAAATAGACAACAACTCTATATATAATGAGTAAACATGTTTGCATGAGATGTGCGCTAGGAAACCATTACAAGATTGACTTTTGGAAAGATAGACTAAATTAATATAACATTTGCGTTTGCCTTGAGCGAAATGGCATGAGAAAATAAAAGATGACAGTAGATATTTGCTTGATGAGACACGTGTAGTTACGAACGGTGATCCTGAATCTTTACTGGGTTCAGAATGTGGCCAATCACTCTCCAACTGCCAGCTAGGACTAGACCGATAGCCTCCTGGGTTGCGTTGGATAGAATAACGCGCTTACTGTGATCGGAAGGCTGCTTCCCAACGCTGACATAGCCACGGATCAAAGGAGCGCTTTTCACCAGCGCCAGAGTGGTGGCCCAAGGTAGAATCATCAAATGCAGTATGATGTCAGCGATGGGATGAGTCGCCGACGTAGGGTATCGAGATATGGTTGTCTGAGCTAGACTGGGTGGTGTAAGCTTGAACCCAAAAATGGGCACGTATAATGCTGGTAGTATATCTGAGGAGTTCCCCTGAGTGGATAAGAGCGGTGAAGATTGGGCGGTCGAATCACTTGAATCCGACTGTGTATGGTCCAGATCTTGTGGGACTGAGGCAGTATCAACCAAGGGATCTAAGCTACTGCTGGGAGTTCGATCTACTGAACCCAGAGGCCCGTCGGCCTTGGTATTATTCTGCGTTGCTTGAGATTGTGAAGAGGTGGGGTCATAAGGGTCAAGGAGCAAGTGACTTGGTGAGGATTGAGAGATCCCAGGAATCGAAGCAGCAGCAGGTGAGTGCGGGATGCCGAAGTTGGGAGGTTTTTGGCTATCATTCAACGGTGGACTCCCCTTTTGGCTAGAAGGAATTGAGCCAGTTGAGTCAGGTCGGGTGAGAATTCTTCCTGACTTTGCACTAGAACTTGAAGACTTGACATCGGATAGTCGGGATGGACTTTTGCAGGAGTCGTCTGCACGCTTCTGTCTCGCATGGTCTGTAGTCAGTCGAGACCTCAGTGAGGTTTTGAGATGGCGAAGGACATCTGTATCGGTAGCTTCAGATGATGATCGGCTATCTTCAATTCGAGAAGTAGAAGGCGAGGGACCTGGTTGCTCGGATGAGGATGGAAAGGTCACTCGAGCATGAGTGGTTTGAGTGATGGGATTACTGTTCGCAAAAGTTTCCAATAATAAGTCAACTCATCAAGTCTTCTCGAGCAAAGTGTCAAAATAACTGACATTGGACTCGTTGAGGTAGTCGCCTGGCTAGAGGACGGGTCCTGCTTCTGCGTTCCCGATAAAAGCCCTTCGAAGCTCAAAGCTTCTACCTTGCTAACTGAACGTTGAGGAATATGACCGCGTGCACCACCAGCGGCCAGGAGTCGAGCAGCGGGACTGACAGGAGCTTTTGGATCAGGATTAGATTTGTTAGATTTCTTGTTGGATGATTTTGGCTTGGGCATGATCTGAAATTTGAATGTGATGTGATGTTAAGTTGATAAGATAAGCATTCAAAGATCAATGACGCATTTGATCACGAAAACCTCAAAAAGGAAAAAGGGTGTATGTACAAAGTATCTTACACCGTACCTGTCACAATTCAACACATATCACCATGCTGTGAAATTTGAACATACATAACAAGATGATCAGATTCATCAATCAAGGTCAAAAGGTAGGATGAGCAAAACAGTAGCAAGATTTGTGATTGATTATGATCAATATCATAGTGATCTTAAACTTGAATCTAGACACAAACCTTTTGGTGGGCCAGGCTTTGTGTATCATCTGATCAATTATGTGTTTCACTTGCTATGGATGACATGATAAATATTTCCTTGTGAGAACTAATTTTCTTTGGACTGCACTTGAGCTCTGCATATTAATCTGCAGATCAGTTCTCATTCCACCAAGGTTGTGCTGGCTAGTTGAACAGGCTCCCTGTTTTACTGACAGGGTTAAAAGTAGTACAAAAGAGTATTGAAGTCAAGCTCAACAGTGGTTCTTGATCATCATGGAATAAATCAAGTAGAAGCGGGTAAAGATATTGACAGTTCAGAGAAAAATGGACAATCAAAATGGACATGTTATAACATGTCAGGATGTTTTGTTTTTTGAGAAAAATGGGAATTAAATTTGGCTTCTGAAGATGATTTCCTTAAAGGCACAACAATCACCTTCTTTCTGAAGATCAACTAATTCTGGGTATGGGTTTCAACACATATTCTACCTGGTCGGTCAATTTCTTTCCTCACCAGAAAACCACTGCAAAAAAATCATGACGGAAAATAGTCACAGAGAAGAAGCTTTAGTGTGGTCTTCTCAGAAAGGAATGGTTTTTACTTGATCAAGGGTTTCAGAGAGCACTGAGGGTGAAATTTGCAAGAGATAGGGAAACTGCCAGCTTCCTCTGAATATTTTGAAGTTGTAGATGTGCAGAATATCTGGGAATACTAGTTATTTTTTCTATGCTCTTGATCTGGTCTCCACTATCTCCACATGCATAGAGGTTGATTCAAAGTATATGGGAGAAGTTATAGCCCACATATTCTGTTGGGATACTGAGCTGGTGAGGGCACAATAATTAGTATTGTCAGGATGTGTTAGATCTGTCTTTTTCCCAATCACATTACAGGCACAGATTCATTTCAAAAAATGTGCATACATGCCTACTACAGATCAAGATTATGCCCCTGCTAATCAAGGTGTGTCGTTTTGCTTGCCAAATATGACCGGTACTTCAAAAAGCATACTGTTCAGCTGTAACTGGAATCTCATCACATGCTTTTGCAGTGCTTAAGATTTTCCATCCATAACCTTATTCCAATAAGTGAATCTGCGGTGCTTGAATGATATTGACTGGATCTGGACAGTGGTGTGTGCATCAGACTTTTGTAAATGAAGCCTGGAAATGTGGTACATATTTTGGCAGTGCTAATTTGTTTTTGTTTTCATCCTTTTGGTGAACCAATCTTTCACACCCCCAATGTTATACCCTAATGGATCTCAGGCCATGATTTTCCAAGCAGGCTAAAGACTTTGGGTTCACCCAAGAGATCGCCACAAGTCTTGTACATCAGTTTTTGTATCCTGTAATAATTATAGCCTAGGAACATGCTTCATACATTGTACTTACTGGGTTACCAATTTGATTCAACCTGTGGATCTGTGAGGTGGACTTGAAACTAGTCAGATGTGCATACACCTAAGTTGCACTTCTCTTCATTCCAGTGACTACTCCCCAGTATCCATGTACATACAAGAGTCCACAACTATAAATACATTGCCAGACTTTTGGGATGTTTTATTGTATGTAGCCCCTGATCACAACCTGCTGCTGGTCTTTTCAAGTAACCCATATCAATTCATGTTTGTGATATTAGGTGCACTTCTCTTTTCTCTTGGTGAACATGTCAGATGCTCTGGATATTTTCAGTTTTGATTATATGGTGTGAAATGATCCCAAGGATTGGCCAAGACTGATTTCTCAGCCAATAACACTATTGGATTGTTCCCAAACTCAAGGAGATCACTCCACTTGATGATAGTGAAGTATCAGAAAAACCAGACAGCAAATAATTGAGACATGGTTTGAATTTCAGCTCAAAGGCCATTCAAGTATCATCATTACCCCTGCAATAAGCTATAGGAGTTTTCTACTTGTCAGATTATGCAGGAGTGGTGCTACAAAGATGGCCACACAAACTGCATACATATTGGGACCAAGAGAGTGTGCGTTTTGAATTTACTAGATCTCTTTCAGGAATTCTTTGACATATTTTTGTTTTGCAAAAATTGGATTACAGCATCTTCAGAATGACTTATGACTTACCCATTTCTGTGATGGAGAAGTGGGCTAGCTCGCAGGCTTTTCTGATCACAAAGATTTGAATATAGCTCCATCTGTATTCACGAAGTTGCACATCAAGCACAAATCCATAGGAGCAGCTACTATGGCTCGGAAGTAAGAAGGCTCAGACTTACGGCAAAAGGGTAAATCTTGAGGTATCTCGATCTAGCCATGACCTGATATACCCTGCTGTGCAGAAATCAAGAGCCCCCTTCCAGGACAGACAAGCTTCATTGCCTCCCCGGCTTTCACCACCTCCGCAAAAGAGTCCTGCACTCCGATCAACAACTTCATCATCATCAATATGTCCAGGTGTGCTAACAGGAATGGCAATTGAACAGATGCGATCGAACTATATCACAAGTTTACTCGCTAGGATGACAACACTCTACATAGCGGGTCCTTCTCTTTAGAGTCAGCTTCTTCAGTCATCATTAATTATGACGATTGCGGCGCGTATAGACTCATACCAGAGTGTAAAATGCTGCTCAACACAATCAGAGTACGTAGGAAAGATCCAGCCTGTGGATTAGGCCGGCGGCGGTAATCATGGTGCCAGGGCAATGTGTCAGACCCCGCAATTACCGAGCTGGAACCGATCGGGAACATGATTTTCTGGTGGTGACACAGGCAATTGAGCTGTTGCCTAACGATATCACCGGGGGTTGACATTCCAAGATGAGATTTCATAACTCCGTGTAGGAGATCGTGAAAAGGGCATTTGCAAAGGAAATGAAAACGCGGACAGCGAGGGGTGGCAAGGGGGCTTAAAATAAAGACCGTAGCGTAAAGTTTCAAACCAAAAGTCCGACACGAAATGAGTCAGATAGGGTTTCGAATCTCAAACGCAAGTTTCAACTTTGGTTTTGGACCTCGTCTACGCGCAAGGGGGCGAGGAAGGGATATCGAGGTTAGGTTTAAATGGAGACTAAATCACCCACAGACGGTGGTAGGAAGGGTTTGAAAAAATTTGTGTGTATCACCCCGAAGCGCGCAGAACCCGACCGGAGCTGATACGCGATCAATATAAACTACTTGAATTCTTCAGCGCCCCCCGCCTTTGGCTCCCTTCCCTTTCCTTCGTTGTCCCCTTCCCATCCACTTCTCTCATCCTTCATCATTTGAAGTTTTCTACAGTAGATCAATCCCTAAACACAAAAAATTCACTGTGAGTTCGGAATCATTGTTCTGTTCATTCCTTCAACTTCTCTCCCTTCTTTTCTTCCCATTCAGCCCTATAAAGCCTCGTGATCATTGCCCTTTGCTGTAGTTTAGCTATCCCTTTGCCCCCCTCACTACCTACCTTTTCTGCCTCGTATATTTCCACGACCTCTTAGCCTCTCATACTCACTGACTCTTACGACTGTCTATAGTATCCTAATCAATCACCATGGGTAAAGAAAAAGGTCACGTTAACATTGTCGTCATCGGACACGTCGATTCGTAAGTTTTCACTGCTCAGTCCGATCACTTACTCTACTATTCTAATCCCTTGGCTTGCCTCTCAGCGGTAAATCCACCACCACCGGTCATCTTATCTACAAATGTGGAGGTATTGACAAGCGAACTATCGAGAAGTTCGAGAAAGAAGCTGCTGAGCTCGGTAAGGGTTCTTTCAAGTAAGTCATGCACTCCTCTTTTTCTTCACTTCGTTGGCTTATGCTATCTTTCCAGATATGCCTGGGTACTTGACAAGCTCAAAGCCGAGCGAGAACGTGGTATCACCATCGATATCGCTGTAAGTCGTTTCCGCTCTCAGACATCTATCGCTTGATCGATCGCTGACGTACTGGTGTAAATAGCTCTGGAAGTTCGAAACTCCCAAATACTTCGTTACTGTCATTGATGCCCCAGGACATCGTGATTTCATCAAAAACATGATCACTGGTACTTCCCAAGCCGATTGTGCTATCTTGATCATTGCCTCCGGTGTCGGTGAATTCGAAGCCGGTATCTCCAAGGACGGTCAAACCCGTGAACACGCTCTCCTTGCCTTCACCCTCGGTGTCCGTCAACTCATTGTGGCCATCAACAAGATGGACACCTGCAAGTGGTCCGAGCAGAGGTAAGTCCTTCGTTTCTTGATCCGACTTGCTCTTCTCCTAACACCTTCACTGGCGTCGCACCTTGTCCAGATACGAGGAAATTGTCAAGGAAACCTCCAACTTCGTCAAGAAGGTCGGATTCAACCCCAAGACCATTCCCTTCGTTCCCATCTCCGGATGGCACGGTGACAACATGTTGGAAGAATCTACCAACATGGGATGGTTCAAGGGATGGAACAAGATTGTGAGTTTTGCATTATTGCCTACGTGATGTTCTCAACTAACTGATATCCCGCCCTTTAGGACGCCGCTGGTGCTGAAAAGAAGGGAAAGACCTTGCTCGAGGCTATCGATTCCATCTCACCCCCAAGTCGTCCTACCGACAAGCCCCTCCGATTACCTCTTCAAGATGTCTACAAGATTGGAGGTATTGGTACGGTACCTGTTGGACGAGTCGAGACCGGTATCATCAAGGCCGGTATGGTCGTCGTCTTTGCTCCTGCTAACGTGACCACTGAAGTCAAGTCCGTCGAGATGCACCACGAGCAACTCGAGGCTGGTGTACCCGGTGACAACGTTGGATTCAAGTGAGGATGCCTCAGTTTGCTCTTTTATCTTGCTTCTCGTTAACTGTTTCCTGTCCTCAGCGTCAAGAACGTCTCCGTCAAAGATATCCGTCGTGGTAATGTGTGTGGTGACACCAAGGTTGACCCTCCCAGGGAAGCTGCCTCATTTGTCGCCCAAGTCATTGTTCTCAACCACCCTGGACAAATCGGTGCTGGTTACGCACCCGTCCTCGATTGCCACACTGCCCACATTGCCTGCAAATTTGACACCCTTCAAGAGAAGATTGACCGACGAACTGGTAAATCCATCGAAAGTGGCCCCAAATGTAAGTAGTCTGTTACAACTCGATAGCCTCTGCTGTTATTATCCACTTACAACACTGATGGTTGATCATTTGTTCAGTCGTCAAGTCTGGTGACGCTGCCCTCGTCAAGATGGTGCCCTCCAAGCCTCTTTGCGTTGAGCCATTCTCTGACTACCCACCTCTTGGTCGTTTCGCCGTCCGTGACATGAGACAAACCGTCGCTGTCGGTGTGATCAAGTCAGTCGAAAAGACCGACGGCAAGTCCGGTAAGGTCACCAAAGCTGCCATCAAGGCCGGTGCCAAGAAGTGTACGTTTTCCTACTGCCCCCTATGTGTCTATCCGAAAATCTTCTCATCCTATGCATTCTTCCCCTCCCTCAGAGTTACGCTCGGTAGTGTCACGAGTAGTGTGGTTCCCTCGGACGGCCGTTACGGGAACGGATGATGTCTGGAAAGAGTTGATTTGTCAGATGGGTAGGAGCATTCGAGCTTGGAGGTTTTACCACCGCCATTTTCGGATACGAAAGCTTTCCTTCGTTACCTTTGTTTCCTCCACTTTTTCTTACCTTCTCTCACAATCGACGTTGTCAGGATTCCGATAATTGTGCTTGCTACGTGAATTCTACTAGATTCTACTCTCACTTTGCCCCTACTGTTACTCCAATGTTGTAATCTTCTATGTGGTTGTTGCCTTCTCTCTTTGAGGACTTTAATCAAATAGCTCGTTTTACATAGTTTCAATGATTACGCCCACCTTGAATGAAAATGAGCTTTCAGCTTTCTCTCACACCAACACCATGTTGTCCATGCGATTACACCTTTCGGCTTTCCATACTTGTAACTTGGCAAGAAATATAGTTGTTAAGTTACCAAAAGAACAGGGTCTAAAAGGGTCATCACCTCTGAACCCTTTGCCTTGGTCATTCACGTGAAACATGGTCAGTGATTGGTGCCTTGCCTCTGCGTCTTTGATGGGTGAGTACAATCGATTATAATGATAAGCTTGTTTCCACTTGAAGTGCTGTCTCATTTATCTTACTTTATCACCCCTCATTATCTCCTACGACCAATCTCAATCCATAAGTTTCTTCATAACTACCCCTGTGATACAATGGATTCCTCCAATCCAAATCTCGAAGCTAAGGTTGACCAACTTGCCAACCAGATCCAACTTGTCACTCTGGGGCTCGTGCAGCACAGCGAGNTTCTATCTTCAATACCGAACACTGAAACCCCCTCAAGAAGAAGAGGCCGCGCTTCAGCTGGAACCCCCAAGACCACCCCTAAGAAGAAAGAGCTACATCCGTTTGAATTGATTGAAACCAATGAGATCAATTACTTGAAGGTATTTTCAATCCTCTTGACCAATCATTTGTTAAATACCTCATTCTGACATTGGTGTGAAAAACAAAAAAGCTTGCAGGCCACACTCACTTACGAGTTGTCATGGGTAGGCCGAATGCCTGTGCCCCTCTTCCTGAACCGCCAACCGATGCTGAGAAACGTAGGATCAGTGTCAGCGTCCCATCGGTATCAGCCTATCCTAGTGAATCTGTACCTCTCTTGACTCCCATCAATCAACAACTGGCCGATAAAGGAATCATCAGCCAAGGCTTTGCAGAATATCTTCGAACCAGTCTTAGCCGGGTGGGACTGGCACGTTTCACTTACGATTGGGACAGCCAATTTGAAGACCATTTCAATCAGTTTGCGCTACAGTTTTTCTTGCAAACCTTCAAGCAAGGAATTGCAGGCATTGAATACGGAGTTGCTCTTGCTCAGCCTGTGGATGACTTAGATCTCAAGCTCACAGCTTTCTTTTATGTCCACATGAAAACACTCAAGTCCCAATACCGGGCACAGCTCAAGAATCCAGATATCTTGGAGATGCGCAAAGATGCAGGTCTAGTACGGAAGACAAAAGGTGATGTGAGTAACTTTCAGCTTACCTTTTTATGTCCTGATGCTGATTGAGTCCATCATTATGTTCCAAAGCGATGTAAAGAGTACTCTGCCTACTTGTCAAAAATGGGTGTCAACAAAAAGCTCATTGAGATTTTTGCCAACCACCATGTCATGGGGGAAGAAGTTAGTGAAGATGAGGGTTCTGTCACTCACCGTCGTATTGTCATTCCTAGCTGGTGGTCGGCTCGGTTTGCCGAGTTTGTGATTGAATTAGAACGCCGAGTGCAAATCAGCATCCTTGCAAAGAAAAGCAAAGGGCCCAGGCGTACACTTCGAGAATTTATTGTTTCAGAAAAGTCGACTATCGAAACTCACAAATTCAATGTACCAAAAGGCTTACCTCGTGATTGTTACTGCGAGATCAAATTTCTCAGCTGCCTTCTTCCGGTCCAGTTGAAATCTTGGAATTTACAACCCCCAATCTTCACGGATAGCGTTCTCAACCTGTTCTGTGCAACTGGAAATCATCCGCAAGNAAGCCAGTCCAGCAACTTCTAGTTCTTTTTCAGTCTCACCGCCAAACTCTCAATATTCAAATCCCATTGCATCGACCTCCAAATCAACCAACATGCAACAAGATCAATCTTACTCGATTGTCTCGCTTGTTTACATCTCAAAGATGATCACCTGAATGTGTCAAACGTTACAAGCAGCTAAGGACTTCTTCCACCTCCATGCTCATCAAGGACCTGTGAATCAGTCACTACTTGATGGGCTTGTAACATAACAGGGCAAGATGACTTTCCCCACCCCAATTAAGTGCAGGATTCAATTCATCGACCTCTGTCTTGGAGAATTCATGGGGATGAAGGATTCTGAAGGATTCGAAAAACCCTCACAATATTGGTGAAAGGGATCCCAAGGAAAAGATCACAGTGTGGATCTATGTGCTTGTTTGTTGCACAATACATCGTTCACCTAAGCTTTGGAGAAAAATGGATGGATTGATTGAAGGAAAGCAATTGTGTTATAGTAAGCAATCACACTTGTAAAAATTCTTCCGAAGAGCAATCCGCTTCCTCTTCGCACTTTACCTGCTGTGTTTTTATCAAAAGAGACTCTTGTTTTTGGGAATGCATGTTTCCACTGGGTCACAGGTCCAAGCCTTGATTGTCACCATATTGTATTGCATCCATTTGACTCTCAATCCAGGGTCTCCTGGTCATAGTTTTTTAAAAGATCCTAAGATTCATGTGAGGGATATAGAATCTTTGTGAATACGTTTTGCTCCAAACGCCATGTGTGCATGATCGAGACTCGAGATCTATCGCGCCTGAGTTACGGCCTTCACCCAAGAGTCTTGCTCCTTTGAATTGTATGTATTGCGTTGTGGTCAAGATCAGGGTTGTTTTCCGATGAATTTTCATTCACTTGCCATGCATGCAAGATCCCTTATTTCAACATTTGCACATGGGTCTCTTGGTACCTGGTCTCTGATGATTTTGATAAATCGAGTGATTGATCATATTTGACGGGAGGTTTTGAAGATTAAGTCACTACGCACGATCAATCACGCTTTCATTGTTCTCGCTGGCAATGGGCGGGGTTATGAAGCTTGTTCAGTGTTTTTGTTTCAAAGTTGAATGTCAACTTATCAGCCTGAGATTGCGGTGTACTTGTCAGTCTGCGCACACCGCCTTACAGAGCTATGTTACAGCTGGGTGATGTGTCGAAGCGCGGGTGTTTGAAAATCCAATAAGACGATCGATCAACTCATTTTATGTTCATCAATAAACATTTATCAAATCTTCAGCTCAAGTCTGCTTTAGCTCCTCACCGACTTCTGAGCTGTTCATCGATCGGATACAAGACCAACATAAGAACACCATCTCACTCCTATCTTTCACATCTCAACTCTAGCGGTAATCGGTCTACTCGACTATTTAAATCAGCTTCGATTCAACCCATCCATTCCAAAGCGCAATCTCCAATCGATTCCCAAATGTCTACAACTTCATCAGCAAAGAAGGAACAGGATGTCAAGATACCTGAATCCGTTGGAAATTTCGACAGAATCGTAGACCCATTCCGATTGGAATCGGCTCCTATCAAGGTGGCAAAATGGAAAAGTCGTAAAACTGGATTGAGCGTCGTCTGGGCTGATGTCGATGGTATGTCATGCGTTCTATAGTCCCTCACAGGCACAAGCTGAATCTGACCATAAATCTTCCTCAAATCGGCAGGTCCACTTGTTAACGGCTATTTCACCGGTATGTTCATTATTGACATGTAGTACCTGCGTTGTGTGACTAAAGCAAGGGACTGGCCTGTCAAGTTGCTACGGAGATTTTCAATGATTCCGGGGTTCCCCATACCCTTGAGCATCTCATCTTCTTGGGATCAGAAAAGTAAGTGAACAGTTCGACTACACTGTCTACAATTTCTCGCTGACTTCTTTCTTCTCATAGGTATCCCTATAAAGGGATTCTTGACAGTCTAGCCAACAGGTCTTTTGCGACGGGAACAAACGCCTGGACTGACACTACTCACACAGCCTATACGGTTACAACTGCTGGATCAGAGGGTTTCTTGAGATTGTTGCCTAGTATGTAGTTTGATACCATCTATCACTTCTGAACGGCAAACATAATTAATGAAGGATCCCTTTCTATCAAACAGTCTACCTCGACCACAGTGAGTTTTGTATTTCCTTGTCAAATTCCGCTTTTTACAGTTGGCGATTGGCTGATCAGTCCCCTCTTTGCCATAGTTCTGTACGCTACCATCACTGATTCAGGTTTTACAACTGAGGTCTACCACATCAATGGAAAGGGCGAAGATGCTGGAGTGGTTTACTCTGAGATGCAAGGACGTGAGAATAGCAGCGCCGATCTGATGAGTCTTCGGTACGTCATCACTCGAGTTCATGTTGGACTGGGCATGTTGCTCATCTGGTCCGCGTATTTCAATACAACATTTCAGATCACAGCGCGAGATATACCCACCTACGAGTGCTTATCGAAGTGAGACCGGTGGTGAAATGGCCGCATTACGAGTCCTGACAGTCGAGCAAAGTAAATTGTTTCCCCAACAACTAAATGCTTGGAATGACTCATTGATCATCGTTCATGATCCNCCGCATTACGAGTCCTGACAGTCGAGCAAAGTAAATTGTTTCCCCAACGACTAAATGCTTGGAATGACTCGTTGATCATCGTTCATGATCCTTAGTCCGCAAATACCACAGCGAGTATTATCGTCCAAACAACATACAACTGATTGTCACTGGAAAAGTGGACCCTACAACGCTTTTAAATGTCCTACAAAATGAGGTAGAGCCTTCCCTGATCAAGCACGGACAAGACAAGATTCCTGCGGGCTGGAAGCGACCATTCTTGGAAACAGCTAGTAAGGGAGGGGCAGTGCTGACGACAGACAAAGTAGTGGAGGTACCATTTCCCGAGAAAGATGAGAGTAGTGGGGAAGTACAGATCAGTTGGGTGGGGCCAGACACAAATGTGAATAGTTCTTTGCCTTGTTCTGAGCTTTTTTGCATAAAAACTCATTCCATGTACTCTCATATCTCAGGATTATTTGCTTCAAGACGCTCTAGATCTCTTGGGAACTTACCTTACCGATACGGCCATTTCGCCCCTGGCAAAAAAGTTCATTGGTGAGGACTTTAAACCTGTTTTGACATCAATGCAACGTCGCTGATTTTCCTTTCGTCTTCTTTGTAGAGATCGATGACCCGCTATGCACCGGTAGGTGTAGATCAAGCTCTTGTCTGAGTCGATATTCTCACCCGGTGGTCATCTTGACAACTCTTCTGCTATCCTTGTCCATCCCCAGATATCACTTTTCAACCCACCGATGCTGAAAAGACTGTGACTTCGGCCTACATCTCGAGTGTTCCTGCTGAACATTTATCAGACATTGGCAAAAAGTTCAAAGATGCGCTCGCTCATGAGGCTGATAACCTCGACATGCAACGTATGCGGATGACTATTGAGCGCGGTGCTCTCAAGGCTACCAATGAATTCGAGGTGGATGCGCATGAGACACTTGCGCAGACTATCATCTCCAACTTCTTGTATGGGTCAGGTGAACAACTTGTGGCCGGTCTATCCACAGAGCTTCAACGTTACAAGACTTTGGCTGGATGGTCAAAGGAGCAGTGGTCTGAAGTGTTCAAAAAGTTTGTCTTTCCAAACCTACACCCAATTAAACTCGAGCTAATGAGATCTTTATGTATCTCTTTCCCTTTTGAACTTGACATAGATGGCTTGTGAAGAGTCCTAGTATCACTGTGATAGGAAAACCGTCGGCAAAGCTCGCGGATCAG
>KZ147426.1:1554-14407 GCA_002157085.1 Melampsora occidentalis | reverse complement strand
TGCGAACCTCTAACGCCCGAAACCCTGAACAGTTTCAATCTGCCGAATTTTCCACTGCACTCCATGCATTTAAAGTGTGGTATGCCGGTGATTCTGCTTAGAAATCTGAATCTGAAGCAGGGATTGTGCAATGGGACGAGGTTACTGATTACTCACGTGGGGCAGACGGTGTTAACGTGCAGAATCATCAACGGGTCGAAGCAAGGTGTGGAAGTGATGATACCGAGAATCAGATTACGACACGCGGGAGACGGGAATTGCCCTCTGCCTTTCTATCGGTTCCAATATCCAATAGCCTCGGCTTTCGGGATGACAATCAATAAATCGCAAGGGCAAAGCTTGAAGGAGGTTACAATATTTCTGCCGAGCCCAGTGTTTTCACACGGTCAGTTGTATGTGGCTTTGTCTAGGTGTACGTCGGTTGAAAAGATAGTGTTGTGTATGTCAAAATCAACGAAGACCAACGAGACACGGAACATCGTTTTAAAGAGCATCTTGGATGAATGAAAATCTGTCGTGAGTCGCGTATTGTCTTAGTTCCTGGGAGATTGTAATGTACTCTTACTAATAATGAACATTTCTAATTACAGATTGAAGAATGATGGTTTTTCGAAGGTCGGCATAGAATGATAGTGAGGAGGTTGGGTCACGGCATCGAATGAAGATTGAGTGAGTTTGCACTGGCGACGTGAGGTGTACTCTCATTCATATGTAGAGTGTCTTAGCACCCTCGACAACTGTGGGTCGTGAGCCTCCAAGGAATCGTGGGTTGGTCATTGGGATCTGTCTATTACGATGTGGCGTCTGTTTAGTGTGTGTCTGGGCTTTGTTAAAAATTTAGAGTTTTGGGTGACAAAGACGTGCTTCTTTGAATAGATTACCAACGTACCATGTAGGTTATGTATATTTCCTGAGGCAATGTGAATGGTTGATGTGAATCACAATGTGTCGCGCTTATTCTACAAGACAATACTTTAACTACATTCTGCGCACTGCGAAGAACGCCGAATTTGAGCAATGTAAGTAAAGGGGAGTGGGTACGGGATGATGGAAAGAACTGCGGTATGAGGTACCGTAGGCTTGGAGGGGACAAATGTTGGGCACAACGAAATCAATTTATTAATTGATTGTCGTGACTCGATGGGCATGTTGATAGGTCCATGGTGATGGCCATGTTGTTGCAACTGGACGTGGACGCGGTACATTGCAGACGCGGTGGTGACGTCGGCATTGTTGTCTTACTCCGCGCTATCTCCATGATGGCAGTGACCTGGCGCGCTAACGGAACACACGGTACCGCCCAATGCATCATGTAATTAAGGCGACGGCTTGATGTCAGGGCTAGGCTTATTTGTGGAATGGAACAGCATACACTGACATAGGGAGTGGGACTTTGTGGAGCCATTGCACGAGGCGGACGATGTGGTGGTTGGCAGCTATAACCGAGGTTTTGTAATGAGGCATCGGAATGGTTAAAAATTGATCAATGGTCGAATATGAAGGGAAGTAACAGGGATCTTATTATGACGCCGGAGTCGCATGGCGGTATTGGTCGAGAAGATCGTTGTGGATGATCGAATAATGGGTTGCAGTGGTGCTTTCTGTCGTTGATGCTACTTGCGATATTGGTCACGTTGTTTGTCAGCTGAATGTGTTGCTAATGAAAGACTAGGCGCGGGACATCGTTGCGCATCATGCGAACTGATTTGTGCTGTGCATCGTTGTGATATACACAGTTGGCAGGGTTATTTCGTAGAGTCGACGACGAGGGACTTAGACTTGGACCGCTTGCGGGACTTGCGGCGAGTAAGGGTTCGCGTAGAAAAGGTTGGCATCGCGCAGACGTTTGATTGGGAACACAGAGGATAAATACGGGCGATTATCGGATGAATCGTGGTGATTAGGAATGGTTTCAGCTGATCCTGAAAAAGAGGGTCGTCTCGATTGAGGAGTTTTGCGTTTTCAAGAACGAAAATAATGCTATTATGTGATGCATAGCAATATTCGTTCGAGGGCGACAAAGTCGGAAGTCGCGAGTATAAATACTGAGCTGAGTCGGCAACTTTGGCGACGGAAAGGCCACTTTTTGTTTTTGTTGACTATTACGGCTATTGGAATCATTGTGTTTTGATTTGTTGTGATCATCATATTTGCTACCTTAATCTCCTGTGTTTTGCTCCACAATTCACATTAGATTGCTCAACATTTCATTAATCCCTCGCTTTCGCCATTATTTCATCATCTTCGTGTGCTATGGCGTATGAAAATCGATTAAGTTTGTCAATGCGGTTGAATGGAATCGTTAAAGTGGGAGAAAAGGTATGTTTGTCTTACGTTGTAACCGGTGGGTCAGCCTCTGATACGCAATTCTAGATCGATATGGCCATGATGCCCAAGTCAATTTTGCAAAATTATACGACGAAGACATGGTTCAACGGAGGGAAGTTGGAGGAGATCGAATTTCAAATCGCTGCGAGGAAGTATGATCGTGCCTTAAAAGAGGGAAATTATTATCGACTCGACGGGCCGATTATTCCACAGAACAATGTAGAAGAGAGCATGTTTTTTCCCGTTGAAAGCTATAGTGTCAATGTCGGAAGAACTTTCATTCGGCCATTGTCGTTAGCAAATACATTAACGGTGAATAGCCGTGGGATCATCACGCAGAAAGTGCATCATTTTAAAGATGATATAGTATTTCAGAATATCGTCGTGACGGCATTGCATCGTGAATGGAGCCCTGCGGTGAGTTCGTTGCTATCTCTTTGAGGAATTATGATCATGCACTGACGCGGTTTACAGACAGGGAAACATGAGAAATTTTTCACGGAGTATAACATCAGTTCAGTGTTGTTACTGTCGGTGAGGCCTGAAATGTTCGAGGTCGGAAAAGTCTTGGAGTTCAGAGGAACCTTAGTGGGGTATTCGAAAGCGAAGTGTAGCTTTGTGGTAGAGGTGCGTGAGTCCTCTTGGCGGCTATCAAAGTGTAGAGGGTTTCGGACCTTATTAAATTGGCAATTCGTGGGGTGTAGGTATCGGATGTGGTGGTGGTACTGTTGTAGTTCAGGCTTTGTTGTGGTATGATCAGCACCGGTGTATGACCTCGGTGGGAAGATGTCTTCTCGGCCTCGAAATATGTAATGCGCTGTTGTGTCTCCACGGGAGTATTGAATAGGAAAAAGAATCGATGGATAGTTGTGTTGCTGCTGGGGGATTGTCTTATGAAAGGATAAAATTGACTCTATGACGTTGTTGGTTGTTGAAGAGTGTCACGCGGGTCAATGCCGGCGAATAATGATGTTTTGAACGAAGACGTGAGAACGCTCTGAGATTGTTAAAACTATGCTTTATGAGGGCACTGCGGGAGTAGCGTGCAGCGCACCCAGGGAATGGACCGTTTGGCAGAAGGACCAGTTACATTTTACTGTTCCATCGTAATGTTGCAGCTACAATAACATTGTTTCTCATTGTCGTGAAGTTGCGACGAGATCGCAACCGGAAAAACGGTGCAGATGGGGAAATCTCATGTGTGATGTTGACTAAAGCCAGCACTATTTAGCACGGGGGGCATTTGGTCGTGATTCGCGCATTTTGGTACATTGATCCTTCTTGATTTCATCCTATTGTTGTAAAGTTCTTAGCATTATCGATACTGCTCGGCGCCAAGGGCGCGGTAGCAGAATAATATGGTTCAGAAATATTATGTACGAAATCATAGAAAAATTTGTGCTAAGAGTTATTGGTAGGTAGTCAAGAAGTAATCACGAAAATGATAATTATGGTATTCAACTATGGTCAACGTTGATGCGGGAAACCAATGTTAAACATATGTGTGGAGGACCACGACGTTGCAATTCGACACTGACGTTGTACAACGCTGCTGTAATGTTGCGGTCGTGATTGGATTCTATCGGTGCATTGCCTGCGACGGGGTGTACATTGCTCGGAGTACTGACGAAACATACGGTACCGTTGAGTGATCCGACTGACTACCATTGCAACTTCATGTCAGTCTCATTTCAATTGCAAGATATATCGAAAGTACTGACAGTGGGAGTAGCGCTTGGTGAAGACATTGAGTATGGAAACGGAGTCCGTGGTTTGAATTCGTGGGAGCTGTCTTTTGGTATATGGAGATGTTATTGAGATGCGGTGAATTTCTGGCGTGTATGAGCATAATCGAATGTTTTATAAGTCACGCGCCCCGAGCGTGGCGGTTGATGTTGATGTTACGAGGGTCGGCGTTGATATGCATGCGTAAGGTTGGTACGTATCCTGCCCCCAATGTGACACTTTAGTATTGCGGACGCTATTCAGGGTTATGTCTACGTTGTGGCGTCACATCGATTGCGATGACGATGTGGAGACTAGAGCGAACGTCGGGGTTCAATGCTGCGAATAAAGATTTTCCTATTATCGTTGTGGAGACATTGATGCTGACCCTCGCGGCGCGGTGAAGGGTGACAGGGTACAGAAGTCCGAAAAGAAACAGGAGAGCTTACCTTCGACGTCTTTTTGTGAGACTGGGATGACCGAGGGTCTCATCAGGGTTCATGAGAATGAGTATCGTCTCAACGAATAGAAGAACGAGTATGGTGTACGTGCCAAGTTTGGGATCGTTGGTAGGGGCGGTAGTTTTGTCAATATAAATACGAGAAGTATGTGAGAGTCAGTGTCCATCTTCCATTGTCTCATTGATCGGATTATAAACTCGACCTTATCTCAATTGTCTTAAATAATTTCTTACTATCTGTGTTCCGCGCAGTGGATTGTATTGAGTTGCTCAGACTATTTGTCGAAGATCCCGCGTCACTATTGCTTCAGCATCAGGTCAGGTATGTCAATTGAAAAACGTTTGGCTTTGCCGATGCGGATGAACGGTATCATGAAAGTGGGAGTGAAGGTATGTGTCATTGGTTGTGTGTGTCGAATGGCGATAGCTAATATGGAGTTATAGGTCGAAATGCCGATGACGGCGAGATCAATATTGCAGGTTTATACAACGAAGACGTGGATCAACCGGGGAAGATTGCAGGGAGTGGAGTTTCAGATTGCTCCGAGGAGATATGATCGCGCGTTGAAGGAAGGAAATTATTATCGGTTCGACGGGACGATGATCCCGCGTGGCATTGCGGAAGAGAGCATTTTCTTCCCCGATGAGGAGTATAGCGTCAACGTCGGCACAACGTTCATTCGTCCATTATCTCTAGCAAACACGGTGTCGGTATATAGCCGCGGCATAATCACAGAAAGTGTGCGTCAATTCAAAAATGGAAAAGTATTTCAAAATACTATCATAATGGCCTTGCATCGTGAATGGAATCGGGCTGTGAGTGTTTTGTGATATCATTATACAGAAGCTTAATGACTGACTTGCTTTGAAGACGGGAGTCCATGAGGAGTTTCTCACAGAGTACAGGATCAGTTCACTTTTGTTGTTGTCAGTGCATCCTGAGATGTTAACGATAGGCAGTGTCTTCGAGTTCAGGGGGACCTTGGCCGGCTATTCGGAGACGAAGAGTTGCTTTATAGTCAAGGTCAGGACACGTCTAAGTTACTCTTACATGTATTTGTTCTGACGTTGTTATGTTGTGTATTGTTGTAAGGTATCGGATGTGGCAATGGTACTGTTATGACGTTGGTATTGTAGGAAGTTGGATGTTGACGGCGGCTCATGGTGTGCTTTACATTTTGTTACGTTTCAATGTGTTAAACGCGGTGCTGTATGGCAGTTTGTGTGCTGTACGAAGGAGTACCGAGTTCAAGTTTGATTATTGTTGCTGTATGACCACCTCAGTGGGCTGAAATGTTGAATTTATTAGGGGCGTGGGGTTTTGATTCACTATCAGTACAGCTGAAGAACTACCTTTATGTTTTGTCGTTGTTTTGTGATGCACACGACCTAATGCTGATGGGGCGGCGGGCCGCCCCCGATGTTCTAGTTGGTGATTGGACGATGGAAGTCAACTGATCTCCATGTGGACGAGTTTACATTCTGGATGTCCCCAATTTGTTGGGGCACGCTTGTCTCGTGATAACTTGACTTCGAGAAAGTGGATTCACGCGTCTGAACTCGATACGACGTCATGTGCATTATTTCTGATAGCTGATAGACACATGGTGATAGACGCGATATATATTATTTGCATGTAGGAAGGGATCTCATAGATATCACCGCGACAAGCAACCAATGTGAAAAATGAAGAAAAACAGACCAGAAATTGAATGACCGCAGAGTTTAAAAGTCGGCCCTTGGAGAGACGGATAGCAATGATCCAGTCCATCTCAACAAGAATCTTCACTTATATCATCCTTTGAATTGAGAGCTTCAAAAAAATAAAACGACCGTCATGATCGACTTACCAAAACGACATCTTACTACGCCACACCAGATTTTTCTACCATTCGAAATTGTGTCTCAAATCGTCGAGGAATTTGTCTCCCAATTGGATGACCTCGATCCTGGATGCCGTTCGCCATCGAGGACTGAACTCCTCAAACTTCGATTGGTTTCTAGAGCTTGGTCCAAAGCTATAATACCATTTGCCTTCCATACTCTGCGACTCCATAGATTACATCGGGTCAAAGTCAACCCCCGAAACTGGTCAAATTTGATTCACAATGGTCTTCCATACCCTGTAAAGCGTCTTATGATCCAAGATCTTACTGGAATGGAACAGGACGAGGGCGATGAGACAAGGCTGGTAGAAGAAGGTGCTTTCTATAATTCCTCAACAATCTATCAATCAACCAACAATTTGTTTTTGAAGAATTAACATTTACTTTCATTCTATAGGTCTGAAATTCGCTGCATTTATGAAGGAGGTGGCTGGAGTGATCGAGTTCATTGGGCCTGGCTTGACCGAGTTGAAATTGTTATATGATCATCCTTTCGGCATCTCTTCAACTTTGATCAGTGCTGTAAAGCACATCAAACATTTGAAAAAATTGAAGATCCAAGGAGGGCATTACAATCCGAAATCTTTGGCTGATCTCCTCGTCGCTATTCCTAACCTCGAATCGTTGACCATCGATTACGACAATCTAGAGGGGTTAGCTTTGAAAGCACCAGCCCTATCGAACTTACGGGTTTTCACCTTTGATAGTCATTATAGCCTCGATGGAATCGCACACATCTGTGCAACAGCAAAAGAAACCTTGAAAGTCATTGAATTCAAATTCAATACTATCCCCGAGATAAACTTTGACGAGGCCGGTCAGGTCTTTGGCCCAATCAGGGGCACCCTTGAAGGCCTTATTGCATCTTACAGACGTCTTCCGGAAGATGTGACCAACATGGACTTTCCAAAACTTCGCTTTTTGTACAACAGGTACACATCATACTTCGATGAAGGTTTCTTGACTTGGAAAATGTTTCGTGGTATTCGGACGCTCGCTTTGGATATTGATTATGGGCCATACTACTTGGAGAAGTACTTATGGCACGCAGGTGAACGTCCGTTTTGTACAACACCTAACCTGAAACATATCATCTTCATTCTGGATTGGGCGCCATACGGGCCGAACTGTGTACCTCCTGAACTGGTTGAAGCTCTTGAATCTCACAGGATTCAATGCCATATTATGCCTGGAATGAAACCTGATGAATTCTTGGTATGTATCAATCGAATCTTCGTAGCGCAGGTCATTAAAACTAACTCATTTTAATCACCAGTCCGTGGATTACGAGCTCAATGGACCTATGGACTGAATAGCTAGTCAATGTCATCTCTGTATGCCCTTCACTTCTATCTGTGGTTGTTAGGACAGGGAAGTGAAAGGTTCATTAGACCCCATAAACCTTGCCGATTTTTGAGATCCATCAAGATCCATCAAGACTCTTGTGATCGAAAGAAGTTATCTGATACAAATCAGAGACTGCGTCTGACTCTCGAGGATTGATATCAAAAATCAAGACTATCAGTATCATGTATGATGTATATATGTAAAATAAGATACAAATGAGACTTGAGCAGACTAGCATCACTTTATAAAATTCAAAGTACTACAATCAAAGGTAAAATGAAATCCATGGCCTCCAGATATTGACTAAGAATAAACGTAGAGGAAAAGTGTGATTTCAGGCATTGTATCCTCGTATTCTTCCTGTCGAATGAATTAAGATCAAGATCTTATTTCAACAAGCAAATCTCAAGCAAGAGCTCCTAGAAGTACTCAAAACATCAATCTTATAGCAACAAAGTGTTAGCTGATAGCGAAGTGATATATAATATCCTAGATTTCATATTTCGTGTTCTCCACAGGCTTATCAGTGAATTACAAAATCGGTTGGTGCTACAAAAAGAAGAGATGATACTCATTTCAATAATTTTAATGAAACCATCGTATAAACTGAAAGTATGAAAACATATGTAGAAATTGCTAAAGAGCCATGTTCCCCCAAGCTCTCGAATCGGAGAAGCATGCAGTTGGTTTCTTGTTCTCGCACATCGCTACAGGGCTTGATCCGGCCCCGGGAAGTCTTTGAAGATGCAAGGCCGGGTCTCAACGATGGGCTGTCAGAGGTATCCGGCACAACTCGGGTTCGACTTTGATTTTTTTTCAGCGATCCATTTCAGCGCCAGATCGTTTCGTTCAGGATGTGGCCATTCGGAACTTCAAGCTCAACTAGCTCTTCTCAGCCTGCGACTTGCCCTCTTGGTCATGATTCATCATTAAAAACTTCACCTCCCCGTGATCACCCTACCCAGCTACCTACTGATCGAGAGGTCTCTTCAATCCCACGATACCGAGATGATAGTGAAGAACAAGCGAATTGGGTTTATCCATCACCAGCTCAATTTTATTCTGCTCTAGCAAGAAAGAAACAACATTCACCAGAAGTAAATGATATGTATACAGTAGTACCAATTCATAATGCGGTTAATGAACGTGTTTGGCAACAAGTTTTGGAATGGGAAGCTAATTATGGTCAAGGTGCATTCGATCGATGGCCAAGGTCCGGAAAATCAGGTCCAATGTTGTGTAGCTTTCGTGGAAGACCAAACGATCGTAGTCCACGGGCTTGGATTAAAGTTCTTTCCGGGTAACAAATCAACGATTTTCTTTTGCTCTAGATCTCTTTTTAGCCTTTTTTACAAAACGATATTTTTAACTAATTGTCCTTGACCCCATGGGTGGGTGGTTTTTTGAATATGAACAGGTATCAGCCTCCTTTTGATCGACACGATTGGGAAGTAGTCCGACCTACAGAAGAAAGGATGCGATACGTGATTGATTTTTATCCCGGTCGATCATATAATCCTGAAGCTGGCAACCCTGCTACGTCATCATCATCGTCTCCTCCTAACTTGGCTTTCTATCTCGATGTTCGTCCCGCACTCGATAATTGGGAAGGAATTCGGATGCGATTACTTAAGACTTGGGATGAGTTCAAGTTTGGTTTTAGGTCTAGTCAACCTGAGAAACCAATACAAATTCCCTCATCTTCAGTCCCCTCTCACAAAGACCTCACAAATCCTCCGAATACCTCCCCATCTCAATAAGAGCTGTCTTGGTTTCTGAGATGGATCAACCCTAGATTTTACATTCTAAACCAGGCAAATTGTTTTCCTATACCTTTCTAAAAGGTCTCCAGCTTCGTTTGAATTCCTTGTTTCAATGATATAATGTCACCACTCAAGGCGATCACGATCAAACGTTGAAATCTTCCTCGAGAGTTGGTCGCTGTAGTTCAGTCCCGAGAACACTTCGTCTTCTATTCATATTTACCTATGTTGAAGTAATAGGTTGTACGCTACAACATTCTGGTGAATTTGCTTGACAAATCAGTACGCCTCTTCACCGTTTGCTCACTTTATCTTCCAAGCAATTCCTCACTTTCGAAGCTTTTCTTTTGGCAATGTTGGGCTCCTTGTTGGTGTACTTGTTGGTGTATTCACCTTTGACTTCATCTTTCAATGTCGCATTTCCTGCTACTAACCTGACATCGGAGGCACTGTTCAATGGTGCCCAATCTAAAAGGTAGTTTCTTACATGACTTGCTATTATATTGCTCTTATAAAAGAGGACTTCACAAACTAGAATACAAAAACTCAAAACCATGTATGCTGAAATCTTGTGTAACGAGTTCCAACTTAAAGTTAATATAATGAAAAAATGTTATGTGACAAGCTTAAATGTAAATAAGAGTGATTCGAGAAATATATTACTCGAGTTTAAAGAGCATTTTAGATTACTTCTTAAGTCCATTTGATTGATTAATTGGTGTTTGTCGTCTTATCATGTCAAGTTCTGCAAGAATTGAAAACAAATCGATGCGTCTAACTAATGTGTCCGATTTATGCAAAGGCAAGTCACGTATGAAAAGAATGTCCACTGAAAAGTCAAACGGCTCTATTAGTTGCCGTGAGTGATGAATGTAACTCTATGTTTTGATGGTAGTAAAGAGCGAGAGGATGCGAGAGAAAAAGGTAGATAGTGAAAGATGCTATTCCAAGCGACGGAACCTACGAAGAGCGCGGGAATCTGGTCCGAAAGCTTCTTGTGATTCCTTTTTTCACTTTGGGTCTGTTAGGGTCATGAGTGAAATATGATTGGGGTAGAGGAGGAGGTGTGGGTGTACTGCGGAGAGAGGTAGAAGATTCAATATACAAGTATATTTTCAGATGTTAGGCTAATGCGACTGAACGTACAGGTATTCCTTGAGGAAGTCTTGCGGTAGTGGAGGAAGGTTCTCGATTCCAATCAGGAGTACTACACCCATTCCCATGAACGCATGCGGCTACGGAAAGTTACAGAAAGAAAAACTTGAGCTTTATAGATCACAACTCGAAGCGTCAAGTACCAATCCTAGAAGGATCAAAAGCAAACCCACCTGAATGTGGCAATGAAGCAAAAATGCCCCTGGTGTCTCTGCTTTCATTCGCATTACCATCCAACCAGTTTGTGTACCAGTAGGCACGGTGGTGTTAGAATAAGTAGCACCTTCACCAGCGAAGACCATTTGAGTATCTCGAGCTATTGGTTGGTGCTTTCTTGCAGCTTCTTGTTTAGCCAATTCTTTATCGCTGAAGGCCCCCAACCCTTGACCAACCACGTATGCAGCTTGCCCGTGTAAACTAAGGGAAAAGCCGTGGGGGTGTCAGACTTAGGTGAAATGATAAGAGCTTGGAGTAAAAAACACTTACTGCCAAGGATGTGCTTCTGAGACATTGGTAGTTGAGGCAAGGTTGAGGAATACCATCTCAACGACTTCACCTAGTTTGATAGGGTAAGCTCCCACGGTTGTATCAAAGCCATTGTTCTTGGACGCTGCCTCATAATCAGGTTTGAGGCCGGTGGTATAGGCGCGTACTAGAAATGGCAGCTGTGGTTCGGTTTCAACGTACTATGTGCGGAATAAGGACATCTGTAAGCGGTGCGCATTCATGCGTAACGTCTTAAGGTATCATGGACTCACAGCTCTTCCATTTACAAACCACTTGATGGTACCTTCAGGTGACTTAAGTTGCTGACCACTGATAATAATTCGACGATTGACTTCGTTAGCTAGAGGCGCGCGTTCCTTGGGGTCCAAAGGTTCAAAGACGTCTAACAACCAAGGTACGCTTTCATCAGGAAGAGGTACTAGCTTTTGAAACGCTGCTAATTCCGGTGCGGCGGCTCGACTGACGCGACTGACACGACTGGTGGATGGGTTGATGGATATCGAGGCAGGTGCATCAACATCAATGATTGAGTTATCGAGGCGGAGGTGGAGGTCTTTTTTAGTGTGCCTTGTATGCAATGTCGAATCAAGAGGGGGTTCGGCATATCTTAACACGAAAGCACCATGAACTTTGGCTGGTCTCCATTTACTCTCAATTCGTCCCCAGAAGTCTCGTTGTCCATTAAGTGCCTTCAACTCCCCCTCAGATTTGGTCTTCAAAAGGAATGAATAGCGTTGACCTGAATGGACTTCAATGTGATCTGTTTTTGCGGGTTTGACATTTCCGCCGTCGACTCCTATGACTTCCAAGTGCGGGTGACCCTCGAAGGCAAAGTAGAGAAAGGCGAGCGAAGTAATTCCGATGACGCTGTTATTTGTGCATAGAGACAAGATCAGTGACATGCAGGCATGACCTAACAACAGAGACACATGACTTACCGGACTCGATAAGTTGTGTCTGGTTTTACGAGTACGGTATGATGGTGACAGTCTGATGCACAGCCATATTGGGCTGTACTAGGGTCACAGATCCCAAGCGCATTTCCATTGACGAGTAAACTTTGAGGTTCCCCTACCCATTTGAAGGGTGTTGAATGAAGTTTGGTCTCAATCTCCTCGTCCACCGCATGGTAGTAATCGCTCATAATAAGCGTGATTTCATCATCGTAGGAGTAGGGCGGCTTTGTGTCGTCCTCCACGATGAATGCACCATGTGCAGTAGACAGTTGATTTCCAACGTGTGCGTGATAGATACTGGTGTTGTAGTATTTCAATTTTTTGCTCTGTCATGAATTGGCAAGATTTGAGATAACTTACTAGTTACCTGCGGTACCAGGCTGAAGGTGGAATTCGTAATCGAAGTAACCGCCATTGGGCCTGATTGCATACTGTTCAGAAGTGAGATGTATTTAGAAATATGTTTCGACACTTTATGATTCTGATGATCGGGATTAGAGAGACAATTACCTGAGCAGTTTTCTCTGTACCATCGGCGAATGGACTCCCAAATTGTGTCAAGCCATGAAAATGGATGGTGGAATTATGTTCGGGTAAGGTGTTAATTACTCTGATCCAAAGCTTGTCTCCTTCTTTAAAGCGCAACGGTGGTCCTGGTGAGGTACCATTGACAGTGACAGAAGGCCGTATGGTACAATCGGCGGAGACATTGGTCTGGGAAATGAC
>KZ147419.1:0-11398 GCA_002157085.1 Melampsora occidentalis | reverse complement strand
AGAAATAGAAGTAATGAAAGAAGTTGAAGCAATAAGATCATCATCATCATCAAATGAATCAAACGAATGTCACTCATCATCAGATTAACTTCAACTTTCTATCATCAAACTCATAATATCAATCGATCATCATCATATCAATCTAATTGTACTTTCACTTCACTCTATCATCAATCATTCATTCAATCACAACTAGAAACTAATCATCTATCTTTGACTTCAGATTTACGGTCATATCTTATCAACTACCAATCATATGCTACTCTTTCAGATATTGATCTCAAAGATGATACCAGTGAGTTTCAAGTAACATGATCATCTTAAGGCGCGCAACTGATTTGTCTACCATATTCTAGTTATTCGAAATCCAGTTGGTGTACAACTCTTACCAAGACCAATTCATAAACAAGTCTTTCCAACCAATTCATTTCAACCACCTGATCCAAGAGCCATCAAACTATCACAAGATCATTTAAAACGACATGGTTTAGCATCTGGAATCTCACCAGCTTTACCAGCTCCATCAATTCATTTACCTACTCTTCAGGGTGATACGATAGATGATCATTTTCAACGATTAGGTTACGATCGATCTGAACCTTATCTTTCGATCTCCAAACGATTTGCTCAAGTTCAATTACCATCTCCACCTACTAATTGGGCTCATCAACCGGGTTGGACTATTTATCATCCTGATGGATCTTTTGAGAGTATCGAATATCCTTCAATTCATCAAGATGCTCTGGTCTTTGATGTCGAAACTCTACCATCTCATACTCAGTACGCGATCATGGCTACAGCTGTAACTAGTACGAATTGGTTCAGTTGGTTATCACCCTGGCTTCTGTCTCAATCGGATCAACCTGATCAATTGATTCCAATGCCATCTGAAAAACAGCCTAGGTTGATTGTGGGACATCATGTGGGGTTCGATCGGGCTAGGATTCGTGATGAACACTCACTTGAACGTTCTACTACTCGTTTCATGGATACTATGAGTCTTCATATTGCTACATACGGTCTCTCAAACCCTCAAAGACCTGCTTTTGTCATCTCACAACGATCAAAGAAAGAAGCTACACCTGATATTTCGAGTATACAGCCATCAATATCAGACGATCAATCAGAGTCAAGTCTTGGCTCCAACCAATCCAAACAGAACACGGCCTTGGGAACTCAAGCTCATGGTACTTCTTGGACTGATGTCTCTTCAATGAACTCTCTTGACGAAGTAGCTCGACTCCATTGTGGCATCCAACTTGATAAATCAACCCGAAACGCTTTCTTATCTTGGGATCGTCCTCAAATCGTAGCACACCTCTCTCAGCTTCTCGATTATTGCTCAGCCGATGTTTCAGCCACTCATACAGTCTTTAGTAAACTTCTTCCAATCTTTTTAGAACAATGTCCTCATCCAGTCAGTTTTGCTGGAATGTTACATATGGGAAATCCATTCTTACCTGTGGATGAGACTTGGGAACGGTTTCTTGAACGTGCTGAATCTACCTATACTCATAAATCATCGGGAGTCAAGACGAGTCTTTTGAAATTGGCTGAAGCAACACGTAAATTGATGTTTGCGAAGAATCCTGCGACAGGTCGAATGATTTTTGAAGATGATCACTGGCTTAAACAACTCGATTGGAGTCCTAAAAAAGCTCGCTGGAATGAACTTAAATCTCGTCATGATACGCTCCAGCCCTCAGGTAGCTCTAGCGGTGTGAACTCTATCCCAGCATCTCCAGAAGATTCCACGAAAGTTGTCGCGCGTGAGGACAAACCTATGTTGCCTGTCTGGTTCGCAGACTTACGCGACTTTGGTGATAGTGAGAAACTTCAACTGACACACGACACCCCACTGGCCGCGATTCTCTTCCAAGTCACTTATCACGGTCATCCAGTGATCTTCTCCCGTAAACATGGCTGGATGTTCATGACGATTGACACCCCCTTTTCGAAAGAAGCCGAAGAGCTCAGTGTCCATGAGTTTCCATCGTGTGTCTCCCCTGAACGCCAAGAACGATTGTATCTCATTCCTTCTTCGACATCTTCATCTTCAAAGAAGACCAAAGTACGGACACTTTTAAGCAAAAAAGCAAGTAAACTATTTTCGACTGGGGTCCTCAATTCCCCTCACCCCGAAGCAGCAGTGGCGTGTCAGTTGCCTAAAAATGCGAAAGATCTGGATACCCCATTGGTCCGGGATGTGTATGAGAAGTTGGTATCATTGGCAAATGAGGCCAAGGAATTGAGCTCAGATGCGATCGCTAGTAACCCGTGGCTTAGGCAGTTGAATTGGAGTTTGGTCGAAGATGAGTCTCGTGAGTGCTCGACAGAAGTAAAACCCGAAAGCCGACATGATGGACAACCTACTTTAGAGCAAAGCGCAAAATCAACAAAGTCTTCCTCCAAAGATTCATTACTGAACAATATACCCGAGGAAGATAAAGTCTGGCCTCATTGGTATTGGCTTTTGACACGAGGAGGAGTAGAAAAGATTAGTTTAACGACTAAAAGTCAAATCACTCCATTATTACTTCGTCTCAGTTTCTTAGGATTTCCTTTATATCGATCTCGACAACACGGTTGGACCTTTCGAATCCCTTTAGATCAACTCACCGAGCCATACTTATCGAGGTCTCCATTGGTCTTTAGCTGTGAACGTGATCCATTATTTGTAGGAGATCAAGCTGATGCAGTGTATTTCAAAGTACCTCATCCTAGTGGAGATGAAGAGAATGTAGGTAGTCCACTTGGGAAATCGTTTGATCTTGTTTTTGAGAATGGAGTTTTACAAGCTACTCCCTTCAAGAAGGATGATTTACCTACTTTGGGATTTTTTAGTGATACAACGAGCACCGATCCTAATCGATTGTTCGAAGAATCTGATGGTGATGCTTTGACTGATAGCGCGCGAGAGGCAGTATCGATGAACATGCAGTGTAGTTATTGGCTTAATGCGTCTCAAAGAATCAAGACTCAGATGGTATTTTGGAGAGCTGAAGAAAGTAAAAACATGATCGATCTGACCACTCAAACATCTCCTACGATCTTGGAACGACTAGAACCTGAGAAGCGTAAGCAGGGTATCATACTACCTCAGGTGACGGTCATGGGTACAGTGACGCGACGAGCAACGGAGAAAACTTGGCTAGCAGCTGCTAATGCTAAAAAGAACAAGATTGGAACCGAGTTGAAATCGATGGTCCGAGCTCCACCTGGCTATGCTATTGTTGGAGCTGATGTAGATTCAGAAGAGTTATGGATCAGTAGCGTGATGGGAGATGCTCAGTTTGGGATGCATGGTGCTACTGCGATTGGATGGATGACATTAGAAGGTACTAAGAGTGCTGGTACTGATTTACATTCAAAGACGGCTACGATCTTGGGTATTTCAAGAAACGAAGCTAAAGTGTTCAATTATTCACGAATCTATGGTGCTGGAGTTACTCATGCAGTTCAACTTTTGATGAAAGCTGATCCAAAGACATCTAAAGAAGAAGCCAATAAGTTGGCCAAGAAATTGTATGGTTCGACTAAAGGAATCAAAAATTATAAAACTGAATTCTTTGGAAGACGGTTTTGGTTTGGAGGCACTGAAAGTTTTTTGTTTAATAAATTAGAAGAAATTGCTTTGGCTGATGAACCCATGACACCAGCATTAGGATGTGGGATTACAAGAGCGTTAAGGAAAGCACATTTACCAACGAAATCAGTTGGTGTAGATGGAGGACCTGATTTTATGACCAGTAGGGTGAACTGGGCTGTTCAAAGTTCTGGAGTTGATTATCTTCATTTATTGGTCGTTGCTATGGATTATTTGTTAGATAGGTTTGGAATCAAAGCAAGGTATATGATCTCGGTTCATGATGAGATTAGGTATTTGTCGGCTTGGGAAGATCGGTATAGGACTGCTCTGGCTTTACAAATTGCGAATTTGTGGACGAGATGTCAGTTTGCTTTCAAGTTGGAAATGGATGATTTGCCGCAAGTTGAGTAGTGTTTTGTCTGAGGCCTCAAGATTTTGAATACGAAACTGATCATTCTTTCTTACATAGAGTTGTGCTTGGTTTTCGGCTGTTGATGTGGATCATGTATTGAGAAAAGAAGTTGACTTGAGTTGTGTGACACCTTCTAATCCAAATCCAATACCACCAGGTGAATCACTTAACATAGAACAGCTTTTAAAACTGATACCCAACGGATTAGGCGAGATTAAAAAACCTTTGAAGGTTTCAATGGAACTTATTAAATCAAAGCAAGTGAAGATGAATCATAGAAGTGAAGATTTAGAATGGCTTGGAGCTCAAGCTTCTAGTGATCGAGATGAAGTGAAACGAATGTGGGATTTATCACGTTTACCGACTTGGAAAAGACAACATGGAGAGAAACATATGTTTAGTAGCGATACTTGGGATTTGATTCAAGCTGCTGAAAAAGGTGAAGGTCAAAAAATTAACCGTAATTTTCGGAAACTTCCGGGAAGTGGTGATAGAGATCAGGGGTTGAAGATGAGAAAAACGTTGGGAAAGAGTAGGGGAAAGGTAAAGAGTTTTCAGGTGATTGAAGAAGAGGGAAGTGAAGAGGGAAATGAAGCTTGGAATACGTTTGATGCTATCAGACGCGCTGCTGCTAGTGAAGATGAGATTGGAAAGACCAAAAGATCTTGTGATGAGTAATTTAATGAGGAAGTTGCAGTTTTATGGATTGTTTTTTTGTTCTCTGTCTTTTTTAGCTATATGCATCGTTGTAACTTTGTTTTTAAGTCTTGTATACTTTTTTTCTTTTAGAGACATACGTTTTATTAAAATAAAATAATCTCATTTCTTAATTTAAAAAATGATCAAGTGTGATAAGAAAAGGAAACAAAGTTTTTTGAAAAAGAGCGAAAACGATCACAATCTATATTAAAGGTATATGAACTTCATGATGATATGAATGTATGATTATTAAGAGTATTTTGAATATTTTATTACCCAGTAGCGGGAGTTCCAGACAAGTTTTGGAGAAGCTTGAAGTTGTAGTGTGTAATTATGGCCCTTTGCCGTCCTCCTTTCATTTTGCATCAAGCACCATTTATGAAGAAACAAAATGGTAAACTTGATGTCAAGGTTTTGAGCCCAATACAGGCTACTTCACAGGCCGTGTTGTTCTTTTTAGCGGTAAGTCCCGAGCAAGTAGACTTTGTCAAGTTTGTAAACAAATGGAATAGAAATCAAAATGCATGAAGCAAAGAAATAAAATGAACAGTCGATGTGAAGATTGTTGGAGATGGAATTTGTACACAAGAAAATTCACCACGTATGTTTGGACAGTATTCCAGTTGATAACAAAAAAAAATCTCAGTTCAGCGCTTTAACTTCCCATACCTCTACATGACTACTTGTGATACCCTGCATTGCGACCTATCCGTGATATATCCTCAAACGTTCTCTCAAGTTCAAGTGTCGAGAGTTGATAGGTTTGCTTCTGCTCGCTTGTCCATCTAAAAAAGATGAAAGATACAAGGCGCTTGCCATTTAGTTGACCCCTGAAGACATAACCTACCAATGAAGAACAGATCAACCAAGTAACGAAAGAACATACGATTGATCAGCTTAACAATCATAGATCATCATAGTCTCAGTTTGAATATAAGTTCTCTGATCTTGACTTACAGGACGTAATCTTGGGGGGCGAGGTGGCTTTGACAAGGTGGAATAAGGACCCGAAATTGGTACCGAAGAAGAGCTAGAATGAGCTCTTGGTGTGCTCCTGTGTTAGTACCATAAAAATCATCAGTTTTGCAATAGGATAAGTGGGATGATGAGCAGTCATAGAGAAGAGTAAGTACCCAATAGAGTCAGTTGGATACTGCGGAGTAACCGATCTCCGCTGATCGTCAATTTGAATGTCATGCTCCGGCGATTTAAGAGGCGGAGGTGAGTTATACCTAGCGTGAGGTGAATGAATATTGGGCAAATCTTGTTGTCAGTATCATTGATATATATCATATCAATAATATTGGAAGAAAATACGCACCGCACTGGTTCGGTAAGTCCGGCAACAAATGAATGATTTGCCGAAGAATCTGATTCTCTCCTTGATCTTCGCTGATCTTGTTGTGGAGTCATTTCCTCAGTCATTCCAAACATTGCATTCACCTCATCATCCGTCATGAGACGGATCGAGATCGGACCTGAGATTCGTCCCATCTCACTCCTTGTACTTCTAGTTCCAGTCGAAGCTTCAGAACTTATACTACTATCCTTTGTTCGACGCCAAAAACGTAGTTTAGACTTTGAGACTGTCTTGCTAGGTGAGTCTGTTCGAGGTGGATCAGATGTGGTTGAGGCTGATTGACTAGAGCGTAGGGATGAATGTGGTGGTTGATCTAGCTGGACAGGTGCCTTGAAGATCATACTTTTGGAGCGACGCATCAGACCAGCACGGCGAAACCTGCGGTCATTACTATCTTTTGTCCTTTCCGTTTGTAAGGGCTGTTGAAAATGGGTTCGAAGAGGTTTGTCGAACGTATGGGAAGTCTCACGCGACGAAGGCTTGGAATCATACTCTCCCGATTTACGGGATGCCAGAGTGCCCATGAAGTTAGAAACTGGCCCGTAAAGCGACAGTCGTGCTTTAGAGGTTTTGTGGATAGGAGCGCGCAGATCGCAGGAAGAGTCGTCTTGACTAGAAGAGCGTCAAATGTGAAAGGCGCGGGCAATCGATCAAAAACTAAGATATAGTCAGTAAATAGTTTTCTCAGCACGTAAGAAAGCAACGGACACTTGGTCTTTCGCCTTGCACGGCAAGGCTTTCAATTCCGATTCCTTCAAAGGAGTTTGCGAATGCGAAGTTTGCTCTAATTCCTCAACAGTATCCTCATCCAGCTTTGACGGCAAGTTAGTCCTTTGACTTATTTTCCGTGGAAGTAGATTACGAAAAGACAACTTTTGGGGGAGATTCGTCACAGAGAGTGTTTTCGGGCGTGGCTCGTGAACCTGATCTTTCTCTTTTCTGGCTCCTGTGATGAAGATCTTTGGGGATCTTGACCTTTTGGGCTTTTCGCTGTTCTGGGTGGTCATAAGAGTTTCGGGTGTTGGGCTGGCCGTAGATCGTGAAGAACAGGTATTCACAGGCAGATCGCTGTTGGCGTTGGTTCTGATAGCATCCTCAGGATGTTTTTCCAACCCTGTGATCGGCGTTGTCCTCGCATTATTTACATCTTCCTCTGAAGGAAAAGAGTAGTCTGAGCTCGAACAAGCCGAAGGTGTGAGAGGCGGGGAAGTCACGTTGACCCAATCTAGCGGAGATCCGGTTTCCCTGTCGGGATTTACCGAGACTGGCATAGGACTGTGACTATGACATCTTGCTCTTGCGGAAGCACTGGGACCACCGAAGCGGAATGCGGCAAGGTTGACCTCAGCTGAATCCCAAGAGGCCGGCTCTGCATTGTCCAGTGAATCAGGCGAAGAGGAGGCTACATCGTCGAAACCGGCCTCCATGAGTTCAGACCTTCGATTTTTTGTTGGTGTATAGCTTCGCATTGTTCTCATTGGAAAATAGCCTGACGGTGATGATGATCGATCCGAATCTTGATCACTCTGAAATCTCCTTGCCTCACTGGCTTCTAACACGGCGGAAACCTTTCGGAATTGATAACCGGACTGACGGACGATCGGATTTTCAAACGTACTCCTTCAAGGATGAACGGTGTGATAAAAATCGGATAAGAAGGTAATATTCAATATCACGTAAGTTTCAAAGACGAGCAAAGAGAATCAACCGCGTGAATGTGAGAGGCGAGATCAAAGGGTAACTGTTAAGGCGACTGAAAGAAAGCCTTGGTATGTATATACTGGGCCGAGTGACTAGGATGAGATGTGAACGCAAAACTTACGAAGGGGAAGGAATTAAGATTCTCACCTTGATCACGTTGCGTGAGAACAGCCACAGTCAAGACTCAATGGCACATACCGGGTCTTGTGAAGTTCGATGGTCAGTGTTTAAGTTTTCGAAGCATTCGGCCGACAGACCAAGTCCAAGAGGCGGTGACATCATGTGAAGTGACTCGTGATAATGCAGCAGGCTCAAATCACTTGCTATACGCTGAGGGATTTGTGGTGTGAATCTTTTATTGAAGTCAACGAACGAGAGTGCAATGAGTAGAGTACGAATTCACACAAGGAGCTCACTTTAAGCAGATGGTTTCAATAGGTCAACTTTATCAGTTTGATGACAACAGGAGAAAGTTGTTAAGGAGGGTATTGATGATATGTACTCACATGAAGATGAACTATTTTGGTTCAAAGTGTAAGAGAGATCCCTGAAAGAATATCTCGATATATTGATATCGACAATAAGAAAAAAGGAACACAAATGAATGTTATGATTCTGAATCTGTCTCACTTGACAACAATCAACGAGGGACATATATCCTATCAAAGGATCAGTGTTAACAGCCACTCATCGATCAACAAAGAAGTCTCCCCTTGCTGATTAGGTAAACTAAGAGTTAAATTTCATTGATACCTGGCTCAGCAGAAAGCACTTCAATCGGCGAGCTGAAAAGCTTTTTGAATTTTCCATTGTGTTCAAGTTTCATTAGCCATCGTTCTGATGCTTAATTCGGATTTTCTGCGCATACATTGGACAATGGAATACCCCAGCCGATCAAGCTATGAGTGTATGTCTATACATATTTCCTCGTATGGCACGAGTTTTGATGACCAGAATTCTCAAATATCCTATCTCATCCACAAGCTATTCTCGTAGTTTCTTTACCATATAAGGCTAACGATCATTACCATTCGCCAATGGTATACATACGGTTTGGTAGGGCATACCCTACATTTCCAGCTCCGATGCGATGAACTCGGCAACATTTGGGGCAGGTTCCCCTCACCCGTTCGACGTTTACGCTACCCGAATTCCAATATCTGATCACTCGCTGTGATGGTAGCCGACATTGCTCAACCCATTTGAAGGTTCCATCGGCACATTACACCAGCGAGATTGTGAAGGAACCGCAGAACGCAACCTCTATGGGACCCCGCGAAGTTGAAAAAGATCCGGATCCAGGGGTTCTTCATCATCATGGATAAGCTACAAACCTCAATGATGAGACCGCAAGACACATTCAGACTTTTTCCCTGACATGACTCTGAGGGTGCCTTCGGACTTATGTGCAGTTTTATCGACTGCGCACGTACTTGCCACTTTACCGACACCTCACTTCTCGTCGTATGAGTGTGTTGATGGACTTGGCTCGTATAGTTCATGTAGATTTCTTGATTCAAACAGGATGGAGCAGGCAGCGAGCGACTTGGTCTTGGGTCTTTGACACCTCATATTTACCTTCTTCTCGCCTTCAATCAGTGACATCATGCCATCGTCGAGTTCTTAAGCTGATTATAGCAATTATAATGGGCCTACACGGTGCAACAAGCTAATTGACGTAAAAAGTAGCTCATCTGCCCCAACCGAATGACAAGGAATCAATAGACATGGGCTCATCTACTGATTTCTTTCAACCGCTTTGCATATTGTCCAGGTTGAATAAACATGACACTCATGAACTGTCGATGAAGATAAAAACATATTGACACCCCTTACCAGGTCTGCAGAGGATGTCTACTCCAGAAGATGCATATTGCATCTGTGAATCTTTGAGATGGGCTTGTGGAATAGACCCACCTGCAAATTGCAATAGGGGTCAGTGGATGTGGATACATAACATGGCCAGAGCAAAGTGACGTGAAAGCTGGACCTGGAGGTTCTGTGACATCTGTATAAGCAGCAAGAAAGTCTGAGTGTCACAGATCTTTACACCTTTGATTTTTTTCTCAGTTGGTTGTTTTGCTTTACCAATTCTTTGAATCTAATTCAAGATGTTGCGTCACATTCAAAATCAAGTCACAAAACATACTCTCAGTGATGGTGAAGTCCTCCCGGTCGGTGGCTCAGACTCAGAATCCGATTCTTCATCTTCCGAATCATCTTCCGACTCCTGCAGTAGTGATGTTGAATCCACTTCTGAGCCACAAGCAGTGCCTCCATCTCTTTTGCGAGTGCTTGATCATCCGCTATGCTCCCTGAGTAAACTACTCAATCGAAATCACGAGGATCCCGATAGCTCAGAACCAGAGGGCGATCATGCATCTTCGGGCTCGGATGATGACGAAGCTGGAGAAGGTGGGTTGAGTGGCTGTGTCATATGCCCCGGGAAACGGTTGAAGACAGATAATTTGGCTACAGAGCATCTCAAGAGCAAAGTCAGACCGTGTCTCTTTGTTCTTGATTTATCTTCATCGAGACAGTATACTGATGTCAAACAAAACACCGCCATCAGGCCCATCTCCGTAGACTAGAGCGATATCGCGACTTCATCCATAATCCACCTCCTCACACCCTACTTTCACCTGATCCGATGGACGTGGTGGATCTTCTTGACAGTTTAACTGGACCACCTCCTGTCTTACCTCCTGGAACAAAATCTACCTCATCAAAAGGCAAACGGAAAAAAAGAGAAAAACGTCGAACAAGGCGATTACTCTCAACTGAAAAACCGTCTGTGGGAAAAAAATCAAAAGTGAAACTCGATTCTGTGTCTGGGGAAGCTGAAGGTGTACTTGATTCCACTCAACTAAAATCAACAGATGTAAAACCGAAAAAAGCTTCTGATACAACGAAACGCAAACGGGCTCGTAAAAGTGATTAACGTGGACGAAAGAATTTGCATTAGAAGATATGAGCTCTGCACAGACTCATCGGCTCATTTCATGTACCTTCTTATCCTATTCTAATGTTTATGGAGTCTTCAATTATTTGCTTCTCTCCAGAATGAAATGACCCATTCAGCGAGAAGAGAGAACCCAGACTCAGACCCGATGTGTTACCCGTGATCAGCCTCTTATAAAATAAAAGGCTCTATAAAATGTATTGCTGAATTGTCAAACCAGTTTCAAAGATCTTGAATGTAATCGTTGAAAGCTTGATTGATGTTAAAATAGCAATATTAGGCAATGTCATCAATTCTGAGTTTTTCTCTCGAAGGAGATTTTAGAAATCGAAATCGCACAATTCATACGATTTGACAATGATAGTGTTCACGGATGGTGGCAAGTTGCAACTATTGAACGTGTTAGGCATCAGGAACCTTCAATAAGGAATGTTCTCAAAGTCCGATATTGATAGAGAGAAAAAGAAAGGAGTAACTAAAACTAAAGTAAATGTTAAAAGGTGAATCAGTTGTGGGTAGGCAGGTGTTTCTGAGAGTCTTGGAAGAAGGGACACCATGAGACAAAAGCTGATGATACAATGAGTTCACAAGTCGGCCTGTGACTTTCAAGGTTAGAATCACGGCTTGTGTTCTTCATGGGCAAACAGAGTCCTACAGCTGAGACAGTGTCAGTCC
>KZ147417.1:0-11758 GCA_002157085.1 Melampsora occidentalis | reverse complement strand
TCAGATACGTTCTGTTTCTTCATCAGGTCATGAAGGAATCTGTTTTATTTACACCGCATCTCACAGGTTGCACCTATTCACTCCAATCAGTGATCTCGACAGATACCTCACCATCACTTTGGGAACAACTCTGGCCCTAGGGATAATATCTCAGAGACGAGTCTAAAGTTTATACCCGGACAAAGCAACATGATTCGAGCCGAATGGGCTTTCCAGCCACCATTCCCAGGGGAAATCACATTTCGATCTTGTCTTTCCGAAGTTCAACTAGAACTTTGATGCCACATACGCTTATGTATGTGAGTCGTGGACAAGAAACGTTGGCTACGAAATTCTCCAAGAGCCAGAGACTTGGCCTCTCCAACATTGACCTCTCGCTTCGCATTTTTACAAGAGCACCAAGACGATAGTTCCAGGCTCAAGTTCATCGAAACCCTTCACTTTGCAGAAATAGAGCCACTCTGGAGCTACCTGAATTGCAAACGCATAACAGCGGGCATATCTTCCTAAACCGAATAAGGGCCAAAAGCAAGCCAAAATATTCCTAATGGCGGACTTTTGTCTAATTGATGACTTTTGGACTTTGCTTTTGACGGTTTGTTTTGTCATGATCGTCTCTGTTCCGCATCCGATCGGGCATGTTAGACTTTGAGATATCCGCAATGTCAATGAGTCGAGATACCTGCGATGTCAATGAGCTCTAATCCCGGTGTGGCACCATCCGCGAGGTGAATCAAGCTGGAAATTGAAATTGTCAAAGGTTTTTCTAAAAGAGAATTCCCCAGATGGGTTTCACCAAAGCGGGCCGAGGCATTGAAGCTAAATCTCTTCGATGGGGAATTGTCATTTCAAAAGCTTCACCACCAGCATATTTACCTCGGATTGAAAAATCCGAGGTAACATCGGACACAAAACCTCGGACAAAATCTTTCCTAGGTTTTGATCCGAGTTATTCTTTGGTGCAAAGAAATATATCGGTGAGAAACCTCAGACAAGCGCTGTCCGAAGAGCTGCATCCGAAGATACCTCGGATTTTTCATTCCGAGGCATCTATGACGGCGGTGCGTAACGAAAGTTGGATGCTAGACTGATCATATGGGAAAAGTCAAGACCCTGTAACAAATGGTGGGCTCCTCACGAGGAGGATGGGGTACTTCTGGCATTAATGACATAAAACTGAGACAAAACATTTGAGCTTTTCCTGATGTGCTTTCTAAAGTCACAAAACGATTTCGCGTGGAATTTTGCTTATGCACGTAAATGTGAAAATTCATCACCATCACTCCCGAACGTCGCATGAGGCTGCAAGACCAGCATCTATCTCGGCATTCGATTACTCGGTTCAGAGGCAAAGTTTGATCATACCGCACATCTTGAATTGGTCAAACACAAATGATGTCAAGCGGAAAAGAATGTATAAACTTTGTCCTGCAACTTCGCTGCGTTCGACATTTATAGCTAAATCAACTTTTCGATTCCACTGGCTAGACATTCAAATGAAAGGGTTCACATTTATCGCGGCCGCAGAAGCTGAACAACCCATAATTCAGCGAACTGGTGTAAGCAGGGGCTCAGATCCGGGGCAATGTCATTGGCATCTACATTACCACCGAGGTCAGAAGATAATTAGGCTTGAAATCTTAAATGCACATGATGTACCTCATAAAGCGACTCACGCCAGCCTTTGAATACAGTACCGTGAAGAAAGCATTGAACTTTTAGGTACTTTTCGACAGTTTAACTGATGGGCTTACGAGTGCATTTCTGGATATGCATCAGCAGAGTAGAGGAGCTGAGCCATGAATTTTTCATATAAATAGTGCTTCAATGTTCACCTTTTTTCAGACCAATCACCAAACACCTTACAAGCTTCACTCGACGACCTTATTCATTTAGCACGAAAAACCTGACGCAAAACCTAAGAAACCTTTAACATAATAAGCCTACAAAAACTCAAACTTTCACAAACTTACTAAACAAATAAAATGCCTTCAACTCTAGGAAAGATCTTTGGTCGCCGCGGATCCAACGCTTCAAATGTATCTAATGACTCGGTAGACTCAGATGAATCATTTCAATGCTGTGGAATTCCCGCTGACTTTTACGATCCTAAGTTTGATTCAGAAGAGGAGATAGCTAGGAGAGCCCACCGTGAAGAGTTAAGTCGACGAGCTGTTTATACTGGTTATGAACACGTTAGTCGAAATGAATTACCTCCACCTCCTAATTATTATGTGCTTCCTCCTCCGTTACCCAAGAAGATCGAAATCCCAGAACCCATGGAAACTTTGAACATTGAAAGCGAACGTCTACCACAATCTGCCCCAGCTCAAACCAGGAGACGCGCTCATACAGTCGGAGAGGGATCGCCATCGAAGTCAAAAAGCGCTCCAGCTCGTCGAGTTAAGTTTAACGATGTTGTACAATTTTCACCTGATGCCCCAAGATCCATCTCTCCCCCAGAAGATGAGATTAGCCACAGTGCGCCAGCCCACCGAACTGAATTCCAAGAATCAAATACTAAAGGCAAAAACAGAAGCGAAAACCAAGATGAAGGACCGAGTGCCGAAAATGCGGTGAGCGCCCCAGCCCATGTTACCCAATTCGACGACTTTACTGATTCTGAAGAAACGGGATCACAAGGCAGTTCATCAAATCTTGCAAGTCTCAGAAAAAGGGCCCACCGACACGTTCGTTTTCATGCCGGATTTGATACTAGATTGGCTGATAACTTTCCTCAATTCCCTGTAGAGAGAGAGGAAGAGGTAGAGACGCTCAACGAGAGGACTTTATCCACTTCGCGATCTGAGGGTACTTTGCGTGAATCTAGGTTTCTGTTTCAAGCACCAAAGTTCTTGAAGAAGAAGGAAAAATGAAGAAAAATTGTCTGTGTATGTATATAGCTTGAGTTTTTTCCCTTAGGTTTTCTCTTTTTTCATGTATGGTCTGAGACCTATAGAACATGTGCTAATGTGAAGTCTCTTTGTAATGAAGTTTGTCTGATGGAAAAAAATGGGCGCGCCTACTTTTTCTGAGTCCCTGCTAGTAGTAGTCAAAGAGAAACGGACATGAGAAAACGAGACGGGTGTTGTGCATAATGACCCAACTTCTGATTGACCATACCTTTTTCATGAGCGCTCTTTACTCTTGAAAATCTAGCTGTGGTCTTTCAGACAATTTATAATCTCAATCAAATCTATCAAATGCAAGTATTCACTGAAAGGTGAAGAAGCAAAATGCCTCTGCATACCTTCAATCTCTTCAGCATTGAACTCACTATGTAGTTGCTTTCTTCAACGCATGTGCAATTTCTGGTGATAACCCAATCGATTAACCCGTTAGACAACTTGCTATGTTTCATTCACACATCGAGAAAATGTACACTCAAAGTCTCCCATGATTCAAAAGATGTAACCACGACATAGTAGACAACATAGCAAAGAAAAGAATGTGTTTTGCCCACGTACCATGAGGTCTTTCTTATAGCAACTCCTTGGTACACCCCGGGAACCCACGCAAGTCATGAAGTGAAGAATGCAAGTAAATTGAAACTTGACCACTTGACTGAGTTCAGAGGTGACAGTCAGCTCTCCAGATCGGATATTCTGATTGAAAGAGTCTCAAGATGCCCACATGTTGAGCTACATTCTGTTCACATCCTTCTCATGTTTGTTTACTTGTACGGTTTCTTCTCTCTCGTTCAACTGACATGTCCTGCTTCCTACCCTGAGTCTTCACAGAGGTGTGGTCATAGCCCAAATTAAAGCTGGACGCACGTAAAGTAAACTTCACGAGCCATTAAGTGGTTTACCGGAGCCGGGCGACGGTGTTATAATAACTTCCTATAAACACCCCCTGAGGTGGTAGCAACGATATCATCATAATTTTTGGATCAACTTCGCTCAATTGTCAGTCACACTTTAATCATGTGAGAATTGGTGGACCAACGTCGAGTGATCAAAACATTTTGGTTCGAATGACGCACAACTTAATTACCCTTAAAGTTACAAGATTTTCTACACCCGCTTTGATGTTCATTTGTAAGATCCAAATGAGTAATCAGTTCTAATCGAGATTCGATAACACACCCCAAGAAACCCATCTGGCTCCTGATCAGTCCATCGTGACAAAAAGGAGGTCAATCGGGTATGGTAGGTAAATGACTCAAGATTGCAGTCTGAGATCACTTGAACCCATTGATCTCATGCTCCTCCACATGATGAGACTGATCTTATTGTTATGATGTAAATGATATTATGAAGTCATTAATCAACCACAGAGACAAATGTACATTTCCTCGTGTCCTCGTGAGCTCAAGCTGATTTGGATTCGGATTCTGATTTCAATTTGGATCGAGTTAAAGTAAGAAGCCAGTCTGAAGAACTTGTCAAGCTGCTTTCTTTTTACTCCCTCACTTTGATATATTTTGTATTTCCCTCAAGTTCAGACTCATAAACAACTTTCATCACCTTTTCGATCAGATCATCATTTTATTACTTCATTAACGATTACATAGTTCCTGATACAGCTGCTTAACGGTTTAATTCAAAATCATCATCAAGTCTTGATAATCAACTCTTCAACTCTTAACTTATTCTTTAACTGACTGGGCTGGTACTTTCATTATAATTAACCTCATCCTTCTCTTTCTCTTCCCCTCTCGGCATTCTCCCTCAACTTCAAAAGCTAATCCACTCACAAACTTTACCTTGCAAATTCTTCATTCCTCATCAATCTTACAATAATCTTACTTTTCTCATATTGAAATTACCTCAAGGCGCGTACTCATTGACATTCGTTGTACCATCACTATTCTCCCACAGAATACCACAAGTCTATCCTCCACCTCCTATTGTAGTACTCGTTTGGCAACTGCGTACCTTCCTTTTGCCTTAATCTTGGATATCGTGTTTCAGCACATCTTTCCTTGCCTTTGAAAATGTTTGTCAACATGGATTCTAGCCTTTCTAGCGTCTCCTCCTTGAGCTCAATCAGCTCCATATCATCGTCGTCATTCGAGTCAGACTACTTCGACATACTCACCCCCCCACTATCTCCATCGTGTCAAGTTCCTCGAACCTCACCGATATCAATGACTGCCGATCCCGTCAAATTCAAACTGGACTTAAGCTTCAACAGACATGGGCCGAAGACCAACATTGAGAAACGCTTTGCCTGCTCCATCGATCCCCTGGCTCCAACACCCCCTTCTCGACGTAATCGGCCAAAGACTTCATGCATTGAGGAGAATGCTAGCGAGGAAGAATGGAAAGCTCTCTATGCGAAATGGTCCTTTCCTATCCGCACCGACAGCCCACGAGGCCTTACTTGGGGGCCATACCATAATCCGTCCGAGATGTCTCCCTCAACTTCCATTGGCACCCTTCCATCGGCTGGGACCAAACGATCTCGCACCTCGAGCAATGCGGAAAACCAATCATCGGGGACTGAGGTCAAGCGACAACGATTGGTCCCTATTCTTCGTCTTCCTCGCAATCCCCTGATCATACGCCTTGTAACAGCGCCTCCACAAACCATGGCACATCTTAATTCCACGGAGGCTGTGCTACCATGTCAAACACCTACGTCTATGACCTGCACAGAAACTTTGACCAATGTATTGGTCTCCCCTACCGCGTCCAGACCTCTTGCGAAATCGAGGATCACCCTCAGCAGGTCCAGTAAATTGAAATATGCTTCATAGAGCAGCATTGATGATCACGTAAGCTACACAAATCCCACCGTAAAACTCGCTTGATACATCAATTGACATTGATCATCTCTCCAAACTATAGTCTGCGTTACAACGATGGGTCTCAAATCACAGCACTTTCTCCTGTCAATAGAAATTTACCTACCTAATAATTGCACTTAGCAAAATAATTTATTTTCGTTTTTCTTTTGTTTCTATACCTTGATTCGCACTTAAACTCGCATTTCTCTTGTCTAATTCCAGTGCTTGAAAACTTGACTACAAACATACATACCAACTTAATACCATGTTTTCTTCTTGGACCTTAATGACAACTAAATGCTTTTCTTAACGATGGAGATTCTTTGCTTATTTTTTCTCTTTTCCTCCTTGTGTATTTCTTGTTTCAACAACTACGCAATGTCTCGATTTGTATACTAAATCTTCTTGTACTTTTTCATAACCACTTGGTACATCTCACATGAACTTGATCGTCAACTCTCAGCTAACAAGAGTTAATCACATCATACATCAAAACTCGATGGTTCTAGCAAACCTATTAGGAGCTTTTTACTCATCCAATCGTCCTTCAGATCATCTTTCCTTCAGATCATTTTTGGACGAGTTATATTTGCGCAGACCCATTTGCAAACATTGATCGCCGGTGAGAATTAAGCTCAGAATTCTGTCATAATTAAGCCTTAGAAATCTTGCTAGTCGATAATAAGTATCACACATTGAGAGGATGGTGGAAGGAAGGATACGGTCTTGGTCTTGTTGCAAGGCCATTCAACAAGCTTTTGGAAAGGTACATTGATCTTGTAGTCAAACAATCTCAATGGAGGCTTATGATTTGGGCCATGATTTGAATACCTTTGCATTGCTAGGTTTCCGACTAGATTGGATGACCATGACGCAACACAGCATGATATTCCTACCTACCTTTTTCTCTCAAACAGCGCATATTAAAGAATTATAATGGTGTTTTTAGATATAAATGAACAAAGCACCTTCCATCTATAGGATAGGCCAAATTACAAGACAACTTTAGATACCAATGCACCTTGCATATCAAACGAAGAAAAACCAAAGTTCACAAAAAACTTATATACTTCAATAATCGAAGAACACAGCTGACCAGGGGAGCAGATATAAAAGAAAGACGAAAAAAGATAAAAGGAAAAAGTAGGCAAAAGATAATTTCAAAGACACCGGGCCATACAAACAATGTATGTGAATCAAGATATGACATATGAAGATCTGAAAGACGAAAGACGAAAGATTAATTGAGGAAACATTCTGTACTTAAATTCACGGTTTTCTGCTACCTAATGTTCGACTCCGTGATAAAGGTTTATATGGCTGTTCGGCTCCTAGTCTCTTTATTGGACCTTGAGCAAACGGATCTGTGTCTTGAAATCTCAGTAACGTCTTCCCATCCGATTTGGCCCGGGCCTGGACTTCGGCTAGATGTTCTTTACGTTCATCAGGTCCCATCTGTTCCCAGCCTCGAGTTGTTGTACCTGCAGCTGGGGTGACATGAGCAGGTAATGCCGGTTGCTGAGTTGGTCGATTACTTGCTCCTGGTTGATTGAGATCACCCAGCAGTGTCCCCTGTCGGAATTTTGAAACATTTTCCATCCCGAGCAAAGTAGGTTTTCGACTTAGTCCACCGCTGGCGGAGACGTTTCGGGTTCTACCTTCTGTGGGTGCCAATTCAGTTGTCGGTGGTATATGGGAACCGGATGGGAGTCGAGGAGTAGTGTTTGAAACCTTCGGACGCGCTGATGCCCCGTGTTCTGCGGAGACCCGGCCAAGCATTGAGCTCGGTGGGTCTGAAAGCTTTGTCCGCGGTACTTCTTGGCTTGTTGTGGCAGCAGCATTGCTCATGATGTAAAATGTCTATAAGATAAAGAAATAATCAGACCTAAACGTGCTGTATTTCAACTCTCATGATCCACTTACTCTCGCATCATAAACTCTGCGGATCCATTCTAGTTGTGTGTTCTCATCCTTGCACGCAAAATAATGGATAAAATCGGACTTGGTTTCGAAGAAGCTATACTTGTTCAAACTCTTGACCCCAAAGGCAAAAGGTTTGGGAGCTTTCACACGTGAGGAGGCAACGTAAAAAATATCGAAGTTTGCCAAAGTGCATAGAAATACTTCGTCCTTGCCCTACACAAGATTGACCAATGATCCACATCAGCCGAATATGCAATTGCAGAAGGAGTTTGGCTACTCACCTTTTCGTTGGAACAGAAGTATATCCCATTCTCCTTAAGGATCACGTATTTCTTGGACCATTTGCCAGGTTTGAGTTCAAAAAACAGGTTACTGCTCCAGGTCCCTGCTGTCATGGCACGGTTCTGGATAGCCAGAGAGGCCAAAGCGTGTCTTTGGATCAAGAGATAGCTATTATCGGTATTGGCTGTCCATGTATCAACCACCGACATCACTGTTTCGACTTCTCTGATGGGCCGCTCTGAAAGCAAACAAATGGCAAAAAATCAAAATCATCAGGTCAGTTACAAAGAGCTACAATAATCAAAACTCGGGCACTTACCGATGCCTAGATTCTCCCAAACTTCAAAGACTCCCCATTCACCATATCCTTGCGAGTGTGTTGCAAGTTCACCGCGCTGTTCAGCTTCCTTCAATAGGTCTGAAACCGTAGACTTTTCGTCAATCTCGATCATCACCGTCCTAGTTTGATCGATAATTGCAACCTTTTGTAGCACTCGACGGCTTGGTCGGAGTAGAGGATTACTTGCGAGTGTAGGAGAATGACAAGCGAGTGGGGGAGAGAGTAGGGCAGTCGCGTCGGATGGGGTGGCTTGAGGTGGAATCGCCAGGGCACTCGGTTTGCGAGCTTGAGACTTTGTTCGGCTGAGGTTTGCACCAGCAGGAGGAAGAAGATTGTTGGGAAGCGGTGGAGAGGCTGACATTGATGGCCCCACTTTTCTGGATGCCAAAGTGTTACCGCGACGGAGTCCATCTGATCGAGAAGTGGTTGATGTTGGTTCGACAGGAGGGTTTGTATGGACATCCATCTTGCGGGCTGTTGTAGATGGGAGAGTAGACGGAAGACCAAGAGTTTGGCCACGCTTCAAAGATTCGCGACGTGGAAGAGCATGCACAGAGGGCGAAGAGACAACTGGGTTGAGATCAATCGCATTTACTTTGGGAGACTTGCCCGTTTGTCCCTGGACACGTCCTTCTTGGGGCAATTCCTGCTGACGGGAGCGAGTTGGGATGTTATGAAACATGGCCACGTATTTAGGAGACGACGCCTGCTCTCTTCCACTAGGATCGAGATCGTTGTCATCTACAGCCGATCCATGGACGCCTCCAATGGTGAGAAGAGATTCCTTGATGAATGGAGAAAGTGGCTCNGAGCTGAGTACGGCTTTGCTTGCGAGACTGGACACTGGCATCCGTCTGCGGCAAGAGAGGGTGTCCGATTGGCTCGGGTAGACCGGAGGCAGCCTTGGTATTGATTGAAAGTCCTGCGACCCGTGGTGAGCGCGTGTCCTCAGTCTTCGATCGGCCATGATGTTGGACATTCTCGAGTCGGCGTGAGAGCTCATCTGGAGAGACTGCGAATGGATCTCGGGGGGCTGGCCTTTGCTTGGCGCACGATTTTTGTCGCTTCAAGAGATTCAAAGGTTTGTTATCATCATCGTCATTTGAGTTGGGCTTCATTGTGAGTTTAGCAGCTGCTGCCGCCAAATCTAACTCGCGTTGGGCGGCTTCTTTTCGATGCTGATCTTCAATGTTCTTTTGACGCTGCAGGTTCGCGAGGTCCCTTTCGGCCTTTTCGGCCTCGCGGAGCTTCCGGCGTGCATGTCGTTTCGCTCGATCCTCACGAAGCGATTTCTGAACCTTTAAAGCATCTGGATGCCGCTGCCCTAATGGAACATCGTCGCTATCGTCACTATCAACTTCTTCCTCAACCTCGTTATCGATGGCTGATCTTGGGACGTCATGGCTANTACTTCGATCAGAGTCAGATCCATTGCCTCGGCATACTTGATCGCGCTTTTCTGATGTTCGGAAAGAAGGGGTGGTTTGGTCGGATGATCGAGTGGCCTGGTGGTCCACCTTGCCTGTGGAAGACAGTCCGACCGGTCTTGAACCACTCGGTTGTCTACCTCCGGGCTGTGCGCTGATTGACGAGGACGGGGGTTGCCGATTGCTTTGATAACTACTGCCACCAAAAGATGTACGGGTGATGAGGGAGGGACTCATGTCGCTTCCGCTTGATGCGCACCAATTTGTTTGAAGATTGTCTCGCGGACTTCCGTCTTCAACTCGACTTGCCGCGAACTGGCCGTGTAGGAAAATGCGAGTGCTGAGTTCTTAGCTCTGAGCGAGTCTGTTGATATGTTGAATGGATACGAGTAGGTAGGCGATGATCCTGAGGCTGTAATTGTAGCGAGCCGACCGTATGGTAGAGGGGATAAAGGTTCTTGTGGTATGGTCCTGGAAGAGAGTGGGTACTTGCGGATGGTGAAATGATGGGGAAATGACAGGAAATGACAAGTCTGGTGAGTCGTGACGTCAAATGAAGCAGGAGTGGGCTACACCAGGGGGTAAGCTTACTCGGTACTCGGTGATGCTGGAAACGTTCTCAGGAGTCAGATGAGACGTTGCGAGAACACAGTCGACTCACAACGGTCCCAGCCACGGAACTCGTATCAACCGTGAGTAAATCAGTGACCTTCACCATTGCTCCTGGGTCCAAAATAATTGAAAATCGCAGCCAACGATGGTATGAAGGGTGATGGAGACTCGGGTTATAAGATATAGGAAGCATCCTATCAGAATGCAAGTTAACGCGCTTTTTCTCGTCAATCTTCTCTGGGCTGAGCTGTCAATTGATGGGTCCGATACAGCTGTCATTCCAGTAACTTTTCAGTGACGGGAACGAATAGAGCGAATTTGTTACGTCTAAAAGAACTCACTCACTCAATAAGTTGCAGAAAGGACCTTGCTGATCATCAATATCTGTTCAGTTTGGAGTATCAAATCTCTGAGAGTGAGCAGCCCAACTCCAACCTCCATGAGGACCATTGCTTATACCCAGATTTTCTGGCAGTCTGGATGAACCAAGCTCCAGTGAGCATTCCGCCCAATGAGTGAATTTTGATTTCTGTCACATCTTGATTAATATTTGGCTTTTTTTCTGGGGGTTCTTCTTCATGATCATTGATGACTTCAAGGCAACCTCATTCTTTATTTTTAGATGCCTTTTGGACTAGAAGCTAACACATCTTTACTGATGTTCTTTGATCCTTTTCTTGTTTGTTCTTTCTTCTCTTTCTCATTGTTGATCATTACAAGGAAAGCTCAGGAGTTATGGGAGTCTAAAGGTGATGTGATGCCAAAAAAGTGCATTCCTAGCTGCAACCCACAGCCTCAGGGGAAGAGAAAGATACACAAAAGTGATTTCCAAGCAAGTGCTGCATGGAAACAGGCGGTGCCAGGGTTGTGTTCATACAGGTGCTTCATATGTGCACAGGGAGTTGAAGTTTTTATTGATTGAAATTTGTTCAGCCTGATTGCAATGTATGCTTACTTGATGGCTCAAAAACATGCTGACAACTTCTCATTTTAGACCCACATTGCATGCAATGAGCATATTTTAATTTCATCATCTGACTCACTCTTCACACCTGTAAAAACTTTGCTACCCTCATGGGTCAGATGTCACCAGCACATATTCCACACACAAGCTGAACTTCACTATCATATCTGATCTTAAAAATCTTGGAAATTAATATGTTGACCTCTTTCATTCCAGCTTGTAAAGTATGCTGGAACTCTCCAGCCTGCCCATCAGAACCCCTACCACCAAAGATACTTCACATCCAGAGATACAAGCAGAGCTTGTTTTCCAATGACTCTGGAGGTAATGTCCAATTAGTCAATACAAGGTAGCCATCAAGACAAAAAGAATGACTTCTACCATCTCCTTTGATATGGATACCAGATTGTTGCCATATAATGACACCTCGATCACCAAATTTAAGGGAGTATTGTTGGACCATACATGAACAATAC
>MWRL01025132.1:0-10213 GCA_002157085.1 Melampsora occidentalis | reverse complement strand
TCTGATGTCCATTCCTAGCAATATAAATCTCATGATCTTCAAACGCCTTACGCAATGGAACCTGCTCTTGAATTTCAATCTTGCTTCTAGGGCCAGTATAACCTACCCAAGAGGGTGTATCAATCTGTTCTAACAAAGCCGTAATCCTCCCTGCTTCATGGTACTTCTCAGAAGGGAATTCTTCTCCAATCCTTGGCTCAAATGAAGCTTCATTTGTGGCTGGGAACCTTTGCCAAAAAACATAATTCATCACTCCTGCTGGTAAATCCCAGGGGAAAGCTGAGCAAAAAACCCAAATGTGTTAAAAATATTCGCAAGGTTTACCATGAAAAAGTAATCAAAACATACCATTGGGGATCATCTTCGCGATATCTGGATCATCAAGGCTTTTCACATCAAGCTACCTTGGTTCTTCCCCCTCAAAGGCTTGCTTCCATCCTAGTTTTTGCCGTAGACTGTCGAGTTTCTGATCTTTACTAAACGTTTTCCTAAACTTCTGTAGCTCAAATAGATTATATTTGTTTCAAAGTGAAGCATCATCAATTTGAGATCAAAGTTGGATTTTGGTACAAGATCATGAGGTGATTTTTTTAATAGTCACCCCCACTCACTTTCATTTCGGGTGTCCTTGGGGTAGGGTGAAAGTTTCTATCCAGAAGAGAAGTATGAAATTGTTCAAAATTATGAATAGTGTATCACTATAGCACTCAAAAAACTGTAGTGACACTGATACTAACCCTTGCAAAACCCATGTCATGAGATCATCAAAGTTTTCAAATTGGCCTGAGATGGTGAGCCCGGTCAGAATTCTGGGAGGTTTAGACGAGGCACGAGTTTGGACCCTTGTCTACGGGTTTTGAGGGTATGAGCTAAGTGGAGTAGCGGAGTACATAAGACCTTGAGACTATGTACCAAGTCTAAGAAAACTTTGAGTTTCCAATACAGGAAACTCAAGTCTTCGCATTCCGCTACTCACCTCACAATAGCTCATATCGCAATTTATTGAGTCCTCAATAAAATTTTAAACTTGCATCACATCTAGTTTCGAGCAACTTAGATTACACCAGCTTAGATTAAACCAGCTTTAAGACGCAATGGCAAGAAACAACAACGTAGAACTCTTTCCAGAACAAGATGAACCAAGAAGGAAATTAAGAGGATTCAGTCGAGCTCCATCAGGTCCGGCAGCAACACTACCAACCCCTACTGCACAACCGCCACCAGCTAAACAGAACACGAAGAAGAGCCGGCCCAATCAAGATGCAGAGCAAGAAACAAGGCCGAAGAGGATAGTGGTAAAAGGCTATACGCAAAACGGCGAGCAGCAAGGCGAAGATACGAGACAAGAACAAAACAACAATGGTCAACAAACGGTACCTACGGCAGAAAGCGTGGGAAATTTACCACCGGAGGGGAACGACACCGGCGACCTAATGCAGACAAATAAGGGTAAAGCAAACAAAGGCCCAGGCCTCGAAACTATCAACGAAGACCCGACATCAAGAGAAGGCAACCCTCCTAGCGACAGTTCTCTAGAATACATGGGAAGCACTTATCAGAAAGAAGAATCAAGCGAAGATGAAGAGGATGAAGAATGGGTGAAGATGAAGAAGATGAAGAGAGACCCGGAAGAAGTGGAAAAGGAACAAAGGAGATTACTTACAGGGTTGATATCAAGCCCCTCTATAAATAAAGGTGAGTGAAGAACATTCACTTCTACCGAACTCTGGTTCCAGTTCCTCTGTCATTCCCACTGTCACTCCGAATCACACCCCCCCCTCCCATCCCACGTCTGTCTCTCCTACTACGCTCCTCTACGAGGTGATCTGCGGCCCTTTTTATTCTGAGATAGGAGTAGCAACTCAAACAAACGGCGTTTACCATCGTACCACCGTGCCCGTGAACTACCTGACAGTATGTAACAATGTCAGAGGCCCCATAAAGGCTTGTCAAGAATGTTTGACAAAACAATGAAATAATCCTCACCCCATAACGGTGAGAAGACCCAAAAGTAGTCCCCATAACGGACGAGGGTTCCACGCGACATCGTGACTAGCCGATCCTACGATAACCCATGCACCTGAAGGGAGAAAGCAAATAACTTATGCCCTCCTGCTCTGTTACCCATTATTTCGAAATCCAGGGAAGCAGAAAGAACCACGACAACCTTCAGCCGGTCCCTCGCAATCCCAAGCGGCAGCACTCCTAGAGATTAGAGCAGCCTTAGATAGCAATGATTTCGAAAGACATGCAGAGCTTATGACGGCATACCTACTGCGATATAAACCAGAAAAGATGAAAGTGATTGCTGTCGAAAGAGAGGCACCGACCCAACCGATCCCGAATCACCACCAAACGACTAGAGCTGAGAAAGAACGTGAAAAGTCCCCACCGATAACAGGTAACGCTCCTGTGCCCAAAGTGAAACAATCAAAAACCGCAATGAAACACATACCTCCAGGCAGGCCTATGTCGGAGGAAGAGGAAGAAGGCTCAGATGCGGCAACCGGAAGGGGTGATTTCGTAGAGAACGGAATAGAGTTCGCGGATGGAAAGGTGCCGAGCCACCACATGACTCAACTCACAGTCTTTTGGGATAACCGTATCCGAAAAATCAAAGGATACGTCCCTGTGTCGATGTTCAACAAAGCCTGGTTAGAGGCCAACCGAGACATCGAAGGGAAAAAGTCTTCAAAGAAAAAGAAAGACGAAGATGATGACTCAGATGACGAAAAATATGAAGGATTATCTTACCCAATGGAACTAAGGTTGACATACGGAGACTGGGTGACCTGCTTTAATTTGATGATTGATTACCTGCGCGATTGGTTTAAATTCGAGAAGCTGTCGAAGAAATTTGAAGGCCATAAAAAGAACGTCGAAAGCGTCAAAAGCGAAAATGACGATAATTGGATGGTCGCGTTGAGGTACGATATCTTGATTAGGCGTCAATTCTGGACGACCAGAGTTGAAGGCGGGAAAGTCGGAGATCCGTCAGTGAGACAACGAAAAATCGAAGAGCAGGCAAGGCGGACAGTCGATAAGTTTCGGGAGTGGGATTGCCACGACAACCCGTACGCTAAAGGCGGAAAGAGACAAGATCAAACACCTCAGTTGTCGAAAATCGCAGTGAAAGAAAAAGTGGAAACGGGTGAGAAGTCAGATACGAAAGAAGAAACCGCAAAGTCATCAAAAGAAGAAAACACCTACAACAAAAACAACAACAAAGGCGGATTCAACGGAAGGAAAGGAAGAGGCCGAGGAAGAGGCCAAAACCGAGGATACTACCAATCATACAACGATCGCAACCGTCACTCATTTTATCCCGACCACGAGCGAGATGATGATAGAAGAGGATCGAGTAACTACTTCAGAAGCGGTGATAGATGGTCACCGGGACAAGACGATAGGTCAAGATCCCCAGCGAAACGAGATCGTTCCCCGAGACGCTACGAGCGGGATGGAAAGCGGGATGACTACAAAGGAAACCGCTCGACGCAGGGTCAAAACAAGCCCGGTGCTCACGAAAATACATCAACGCACAAAAGGAAGTGAGTTAAGAAACCATAGACTTACGCGTACGACCGCCATGATGCAATGAAGCCAAGTTTGGCAGATGCGCCCCAAATTCCCCGTGCCGTTCTTACCTGTCCCGTTACCTGTTCCCATCCGTTACCTGTTCCCAATTTCCCACCCACACCGCCCCTACATTTCCATTCTCTCATCTTAATGCTCAAAAAAAAAAAAAGTGAGAAAAGATAAGTGAGAATGAATACTTACGAGAATCTGCCTACAACCCTTGACTAGCAGAGCCTGTAGCGACACACATAATGAAGCCCAAAACAAGCTAAGTATGAGCGAAACTTCGCTCGAGTCCGAACCAGAGGAAGTAAGCATCCTAGAGACGCAAAGTGAGTGCTATGGAGCAAGGAGATGGTCAGAAAGCTCAGACAGCGAAGACTCAAAGCAGGGTGAAAACCTTGAGACAGAGGAAGAAAAAGAGGATCGGAGGAGAAGCTTACACGTGAGGAAGGTCCATCGTCCAGAGGACGGTAGACCATGGCCCTGCCGAGTACGGTGTGAAATGAATGTACAAGAATGGAGAAAGCAACTACATGAAGCAGACCTGCTAGAGAAGTACTACGATGTCGTCGAAGGGTTCACTTACGGCTTCCCACAAGGCATACCGGACCACAGAATCGGAAAACTCCCCTGGTATACACCGGACAACCACGCATCAGCATCAGAAGTCAGAGAAAAAGTCAAGAGAACTTTAGAAAAAGAAAAAAGGGAAGGAAGAATATACGGACCTTTTTCGCACGCGCAGCTACAAGAGTGGTTTCCATTCTTCAGGTCCAGTCCAATGGGGAGCACGGTCAATGGCGACGGCACGTTCAGGGTAATCCATGACTTATCTTACCCCAGGAAAAAGAAATCAGTTCCTTCGGTAAACTCATTTGTGAAAAAGAAACACTTCAAAACGACCTGGGATGATTTTGATAAGGTAGTAAAATTCTTTAAAGCTCACCCTGGAGTATGGTTGCTAGCTATCTTCGACTGGGAGAAGGCTTATCGCCAAATCCCGACAGACCCGGACCAGTGGCCTTTCTTAATTTTGAAGGACTTCGATGACGGCTTGTGGATTGACACAAGGGTAGCGTTCGGAGGTGTGGCCGGGTGTGGAATCTTCGGGAGACCGGCGGATGCTTGGAAGGAGCTAATGCAAGCCCAACTGTCGATCCCCAAGATCTTCAGGTGGGTAGATGATAACATGCTCCTGAAAAGACCAGAAGACACGATAACCATGAGACACGTAGTTCAACTCAGCAACAAACTTGGGGTGAAGACGAACGAAACCAAATACCATGACTTCGCAGATGAGCAGAAATACGTAGGTTTTATCTGGAATGGACGAACGCACACGGTCAGATTACCAGAACATAAGTTACAACAAAGAAGGGATGAGACGAAGAAAATGCTCACAACGAGAGAGAAAGTTTCATTCAAAGACTTTGACCGCCTGATAGGTCGACTAGGGCATACGATCCTGATACTACCTCACATGAAACCATACATGCGATCGCTATACCACTTCAAAAAGGTCTGGGGAAACCAATGGATCAAGAGGTACCTAGATGATGAGGTAAAAGAAGACTTACAACACTGGGACGACACGTTAACAGCCTTCAAAAACCTCCAGATAATTCCAGATAGATCGCCAACAGAAATATACTGGTATGGGGACGCGTCGACTTCCTTTGGACTAGGCTTGAAAGTAGGATCCTCGTGGGCCATGTTTAGGCTGATGGAAGGGTGGGAAACCTATAACCTAAAGCCAAATGAAACGGCAAGGAGGATTGCCTGGGCTGAGACAGTAATAATTAGACTAGGGATCATTATGGTAAAACAAAAGCATGAAACAGAAGGGAGACGGTTCATCGTACATACAGATAATACGACAACCGAGGGAGTAGTTCGGAATCGGAAGTCGAGAGACAAGTCAGTGAACGGTGAATGGAAACTAATCCAGAACCTCCTGACCGATTTCCAGTGTGATATCAAAGAGGAAAGAGTAACCTCCGAAGAAAACCCCGCTGACGCACTATCCAGAGGCGATAACTCGGAAGAAGACCTATCGAAGCAATTATACGTTCCCCTTCCCCCAGATCTATACGGCCTACTAACACAAGAGTTTGGAAGATATGGACCGTCAACAAAAACCCCCCCCAAATCACCCAAAGATCAAACAACCGCCAAACCTAGACGAACTGATAACCGGATCAGACGGAGTCAATAGAGTGTCAAACGAAAAACTGATAGAGCATATAACGGGTGGCGGCTGGGTGGAAGAAACGATGAAAGTTTACAATTCAGGAATAAAGAAATACGTCAAATTCAATAGACAACACGGTAGAGAGAGAAATGACTGCTTACCAGCAACGAAGGAGTACATCTACGATTTCATCCTGTGGGCAAGTGAAAGGAGAGACCCAACGGAAACGTCACCGGAGGCGGTCAAAGCTGATACGATCCGGAAGTACATAGTAGGCCTGAAGGCCTGGCACAAACTCCACCAATTCGATTTCCCAGAAGTAGACGAAGAAGTAATAAAATTAATGTATAGAGCGTCGAAGACGTATGAAGCACATAAGAAACAGAGCGTACCACCATCTGACAGAAAATCAGCAAAAAAAGAAGAAAAAGAACCAGTCCTGATATCACACTTAGTCCAAATAAGAGACGAAACGATCAACCAAGGAAATAAAGGAGCAGCCGTTTTGGCGATTGCCCTCGTAGCGTTCTGGGGCCTAGCGAGGTTAGGCGAACTAGTTTCAGATAAACCAGAGAAACAGGTACCGAAGCTAAAAGATTTAAGAATGATAAAAGAGACAGGAAATTTAGAGTTAGCAATTCATGACGCGAAAACAGCAAAAGACAAAGAAGTACAGTACCTAGTCCTGAAAAAGCAACCGACAAACCTAGATCCAGTTGAAGCTTTGAAGACAACGGTAAAGCTGAATAGGGTGCAACAACAAGACCCACTGTTCTCGTACATGAAGGATGGACAGAGGTGGCTCTTATCAAAATCGGAAGTCATGAAAATAGTTACAGGAATTTGGAAAAGAAAAGGGTCAGAAGGACCTACAGGGCATTCCTTTCGTGTGGGAGGTGCTTCGCTACTAAACTTTCATGGTTCGAAGACCGAAGCCATCAAATCACAGGGCAGATGGTTGGGAAATTCTTACAAGCGTTACATAAAAGAATACACTGAAGATGCAAAGAAAGAAACAGTAGATTTACTATACAGATCAATGAAATAAAGTTCAGTTCAAATGCAAATAAGATCCGCATACTCCCGCTCCCATGACGTAAGAAACTGAACCATGAGTGAGACACAATAGAACCTTATGCGGGGGCACCGTATCCAGAGGAGTGGGGCTTGCCAGTGCTCTAGACACGATGCCCTAGAGAAAAGGGGTCTGACAGCTCCCCTCCTCAGCATTCGGTGAGAATCCCCCCTCCGGAGTCTCTCATGCATTCACTGGACTGCAAAAGGGATAGCAGCTCCCAGCAGGTCTAGTTAAAGCCCGAGAGAGACCCCCGAGGGGCCCCCCAAACCACTCGTCCCTCCCTCCCTCCTAAGCCAATTACGCTAAGGCCGGGTAAGAGATGGCGAGTGTCGGGATTCGCAATGTTGAGGACCGACGAGCACATCCCCGGTCCCTCAGAGAGCAAAGCTCCACGACCACCCATACTCCAAATAGAGGAGTAGACAATACAGTAAACAATCGCTTGGAGTGATTTAGCCATGAGCTTCATATTTTGGCTTTGTCAGAACAAGAACACAGAACTCATCAATATGACACTAAGAATGCCGGGATATAGAAATGAGACTCTTGAAGGGAGCCTACTTGAATGCAAGTCCGAGTTGAAGCAGTAAATGAGGATCCAAGAATACGAAAATTGATGCAAATCATCGGGCTTCTATGTGCTCAAGACTTGAACTTACAGAATTAGGTGGGAATCGGTGTATCTCTGTCCATTCACTTGACAAAGCCTACCGCAATACCCTTCGATTTGCTTGAGGTTTCTGGAGAAATTCAAACAAGTGATACGGAATCGTACTAAGACTCGTAATCATGCTGATTGCTATCTAGTTGGAACGCAGACAGACACAGACTCAGTTTCGACTTAGAGGAATCGGCGACGGCTAGGAAAGGCTACGACAAGTTTATTCGTTCAGATTACCATATAGTTTAGATTCCGGTTATTCATCTTAAGAAGTTCTACGGTCCCGATGATACGCTCAAGAGCGCATGGATTGGAGGTGTTTCAAGATAGTCTTGAGATCTTTCGATCGTTTTATCTTGCTGGTGAATTGTTTAAGTAGGTGTTTGTTGAGACTTTCATAATCTTGTTTGATCCCCAAAAGACTCTATCAACTAAAAATCTATAGCCAAGTTCACTTTTCATTTAGAATGTTTAAACCCGCGTCTCTCACAAACCATGTGAAATGGAATAGCCAGTTGGGTGAGGCTCTGTATGGCTAGAAGTCCCCCTTGGTAGGCATATTTACCAAGGGATGGTGATTTTCACATTCCTCAAGACTTAACACCCCCCCCCGAGCCGCGCCTAGAAAAGCGTAAAATCAAGAGTGATGAAATAGGGAGAATTAGAAAAATATTAAACAATTTCCGCACGAAACCAAGTAATTAAAGTGGATTGCGAAACCTCAATCAGAGTGATCAGCATCGGACTGATTGTTGAGTTTGACTCAAGGTACTGAGAGTGAAAGGTAGATAAGAAGTAAAGAACTATAGAATGCTCTTATAAGCAATCCAAGTCTAGATGATGAAGGAGATAAGCCCTCTGAGTGCCTTTTGAATTTGCTCGCACCATGAAGGGGGAGTGACTCATACATTGTCGCTAGCTTGTTCAACATATCAGGACCTGTCCTATCATGATTGCATGTTTATAATCTGAAATTGAAACATTGGAATCAATTCATAATGATACAACTACAACTTGATTGCTTCAACGACCTAAAGAAAACCATTGATATAGAAAAAGAATAGATAATCAGAAAGATTAAACTAGATATAAACAACATAGTGAAAGAAAAAAAAACCAGTGATCAACTTAATCAACATTGTTCATCAATCATACACTTCTATACAATCTACAAAAAAAAGAGAACCTCATAATTTAGATTTCACAATCATTTGATTCATTCGATTTATAATCTCTTCTGCATCTCTTTCAACTTCATTAATAAAAGATTCACCTTGAAAACACCAAGAGAACACATCTCGAATTAGCCCAAAGTTTGATTAGAAAAGAATGATCCTAAGTTGTTGAAACAACCTACAAGTTTGAATCTTGTTTAATAAACCGACACTTATACCACACGTCCAAATCCCCGCATCAACATCCCCAGTCTCATAAACTTTTTTCCCTCTGATCCCCGAAACAAGCTACCGAAAGCAAACCGATGAGAAACACCAAAAAAAGAAACTCGAAATATCAAAAAGAGCTTGGAAAAAAAGTACTCACATGAGCAATTTCTTCAAATTTACATCCACCTGCTCTGTTCTCCATCTTCACCACTTCCAAAGCCACTTCATTCTTATAAACCCTAGCCGTATTACCAAACGTACGAAAGATATGAATCGTTTGACGTTCATCTGCTCTAATCATTTCTTCTTTAATCTTTTGATGAATTTCAGCTTCTGTGGTCACCATAAAAGCTGTGCCCATATTGACACCTGATGCTCCTAATGCTATTGCTCCTGCTAACTGGTTTAAAAAACAAAAAGGCAGGGAAGAACAGTTAGAGATAAAGAGATTGGTGTTTGGGAAGGATCGGAAGGCGATTTTTGGCTTACTCCTCTTCCATTTGCAAAACCACCTGAGGCTATGAATGGTATATTGAGTGATTGAGCAGCCCGAGCAAGCTGAAAAAAACATTCCGAATTCCAACATTCGAAAACCATAAACCAAAACAAAAAACTCAATCAGAGATCGTTGGTAATGAATTAGGAAAACTGAGTTCAAGATCTCGCGATGGAATTTCTCAACATACCAAAACCACACCACCAATATCATCTTCACCAGGATGACCAGCACACTCAAACCCATCAATCGACAACATATTCACCCCTACCCTAATGGCCGTCAAAGCATGTTTGATACTCACACATTTATGTATCACAAACACATCTGATTCTCTCAAGCGTTTAATGATCGGCACCGCACTTGGCCCACCCGCCGTTTCACAGATCTTGATCTTTTCTTCTATAATCACTCGGGCATAATCTTGGTATGGTGGTGGGTTCATTGATGGTAAGAATGTTAGGTTCACGCCAAACGGCTTGGAAGTCAATCGACGTGTTTCACGGATCGCTTCTCGTAGTTTTTCGGGCGTAGGTTGGGTGAGACCGGTTAGGATGCCTAGGCCTCCTGCATTTGAAACTGCTGCTACTAGTTTAGGTAGCCCAACCCTGGATTGCAAGAGAGAAAACAAGGTTTGTCAGGTTGGATGATTGAGAGCTTTGTAGATTGTCACTTACCACATCATTCCACCTGAGTTGAGAGAATAAAGAAAGAAGATGATCAGAATGAATAAGATTAGATGTAGAAGTCGTTTATGAATGCGTACCTTGTACAACAGGTACTCTTATACCAAGAGCCTGAGTGAGTGCAGTTTGAATAG
>KZ147395.1:2185-15106 GCA_002157085.1 Melampsora occidentalis | reverse complement strand
CCCTTCTCCAGAGGGACTTTGGCGCGGCTTGTCTAGGCATTCAGGGAGTTTATGGCACGTATCGAGAAGGGAGTACACGCGTTTTGAAGGATGAGGCTCCGGTCAATCCCCAATGTCTCAGTTTCAATGAGTGAAGCCTGTTATCAGGTATTTCCCAGTGCTCCTGCATTCCGTATATTAGAACCCGCAGATCATGAAGCCTCGCCTCGCAGCATCTCTCTGACCCTCCATCTGCATACACCACCATGTTATCATTCCAATCTCCTCAAAAGCTAGCTGTTATCTTCATCGCTATCTTCATCGCACAATTTTCTTTCACGCAAGCTGTAGACGTGAAATGTCTAGGCGGACTTAATTTGAGTGGAGACGGTGCAATCGCAAGTAAGTAAAATGGTCCAACTCTTTCCTTGAGCAAACTATCCTTCCATGTCTGAATTGAAACCTTACTTTCCCAAAGTTTGCTCTGAAAGAAAAAGACCCCAAGGCTAAGCCATGGAACTGCCCAACTGCCACGTGCAAAAAAGACGGTAAACTACACATTGTATCGATGTTGATCTTTGAGAGTCCCATTTTTCCTAACCCTCTTGTAAACTTGAATCAAATTTTGCCACAGGTAAGCCATGGATATTCATGAGTGGATGTTTACACAACGGTGTCGCTGGTTCTAATGTCAGCCAGCAACACTGTTCCCAGTACAATCCTTCATCTAGCTCTACATATGGTTAGTCATCCTTCTTTTTGTCTTGAAATTCAGGCAGGCTTGACATTTTTCGTGTTGCTCAAACTTATTTGGCTTCTCCACTCCATAGGATGTAAAAATCCGGGAGGTCAAGTCTATGTTTTCCCTTTTGAAGGTGATGCACCTTACCTCAGTAAGTCATCTTTCTTGCTTATGGCTTACAATCCATGTATTGATAGTCTGTTGTCTGTACCTACTTTATCACTTCCCATAGCCTGTTCAGATTGTGTTAAGCCAAAGGAAGGATCTACACGTTTGTCACATTGAACATAGCAATATGTAGTCATATGAAATTGTACTTAGATCACAACTATTGCATTTTTCCCCAAGAAAATGTAAGAACAAATCATGATTTATCCTTGTTCCAAAGCCCCTTTTTAGACCACAAAAACAGAACGTGTGTTGATGTTAGGTTTTGACTGGAAAAATATACAAAAGACAGGTCTCAAAACATACCAATAAGTCTGAGCCCTGCATCACCAACAATATTCATCTATTATCTTCTTGTTTATGAGGCTCAATCCAGAAAGTGTTGATGTCACAAAAAAATTGATACTGTTGTTATTTAAAATGGCAGATACATGTTGGGAGATGTGCTAGAAAAAGTTTGACAATCTGTAGGCTTAGCCCTGAACTGATGGATCCAGGATTGTGCTTTGAATAAAAAGAAGGTCAGAATCTATTCTGACAAAGAGAAACTAATGTATGATTGAGGGAATCACGATACATGAAAATGATATTGTGAAGAAACAAAAGCAGAAAAAGAATAACAGTCACAATAACTTGAACTGTTACCAGCTACCCTATAAGTGAATTGTGAATGTCTTGGAACACAGTCAGAATTTTGGAAAATACAAATGAGTTCAGAGCCTGATCTGGATCTAATAAAGAAGTACTCGACATAAAGTGTAAGTGAAGGACAGAGGTTAGATATGTGTTTAGTGTTTAGTAAAGATAAAGATCAGATGAATCAGTAAACTCACAGTCTTTTTTTAAAGATGAGTAAAAGAAGACAGAATGAGGATAGACATATATATATATATATGGAATGGTTGGGGTAAATCAGCTACAAGCATGTTTGACAACAACTTGTATGTTTGTGTTGTTTGAATCTCAACATGAATGTACCCAAGAAAACTCAATAGATATGTCATCATGTAAGAAATAAATATAATCTACGTCAATACCCTGGTTTGCCTGATGCTTTCCATGTACTTATTTTTTGCCTTTAGCCAGCAGACACACAGAGACATTTTTTTAGTTTTGTTGTTATGTAGCCATAGCCTTCCCCAGGCATATAACTCTTGACATTTTGCAGGATAAATGTAGTCTATTACCTGTTGATTAGAATAATTGAGTGTTTCCTGATAGCCAAAAACAACCATTTGAATATGCATATCAACACAAGATTCACACTACGTAAGCCAATTGTGAGCAACAGTTGATTATTCATGTCATTTTTTGAAAGTGTGCAGAATGAAATGAAAGCTGAGGGAACGCTGATCAAGTACTTAGTAAACCAAAGGAATAATATTGGGCATATGCAGTCAGGATGGCAAAACATTTGGTTGACGGCTTTATGGATCAAAGAATTTGCATCCTTGCCTTGAGGCTTGAACGCATCTTTCACAACTTCATGAGACTCTGTGCTGTTCTCAAAGAATGAAGTCTTGCAGTTACCCTCCAGGGTATTTGAATATATCAACGGTTCTGGTGGCATAGCTGACCTCTCCGCCGCTTTTGGCCTCATGTCGAAAGCGCTGGTGCAGGGCTTAGTTGAGCTTGTATGATCTCCTTAATTTGGAGTCAGAGGTTCTTTCAACCTTGCAATGTTTTGAGACAAATCTTGACTCTTTACGGGTAGTCTTCCTTTTTTACCTCGGGTCGGTCGTGGCGCGTGGCCTGTACGCCGCGGTACAATGCTACTCCGGATACATTCCCACCAGGTCGCTTGCTGGGTTTTGTTCTTGGCTCAATCAATTCAATCAATCTAATTGTTATTGGACATTGAGTGAGCAGGTAAGTTCTATCATATTTCCATATCAGACATCATTCATTTCTAACCTTTGACGTATGCTGTTTCATTGTACTCACCTGTTCTTCCTGTTTCCTGTGGTCTGGATGATCATATATGATATAACTGCTACTACTAGCTGTGGTTGTGGTCGCATAATGCTATGCCAGAAACAAACGAATTCCCTCTACCAACCTGTGTCGATATCGAATCTACTTCCGATAAATCTAAGAGTGGCACAGAAAATCAAATTCAGCATGATTCCAGCAAACGGCCCAAGTTGGATGATGAATCCACAAAGGCAAGCAGTAGCTCAGTGACTCTCCTCACCCAAACCTCTCGAGACGCCGAGTTTCAGAAGCCAATCGGGCTCATCCCGGAGCAGGCTGCTTCTAACGCAATCAATCAGGGACCACCAGTAGCAAGCGGAAGTGAGCTTGTTGAATATCACGATGAGCGATCTGCGATGGAAAGTGAGAAGACCGAGCCTTGCATGGCTCTCAATCTGGTGTTTAGTTGGAAGAATGATAGTGTGAGTGAGGAGATAATTTGATGAGATGTAGAGTACTTTAAGGACAGGCCGATTCGAAACTGAACTAAGTGTACCTTTCCTTGAGCTCATCAGCTTGAATTACAGATAGACAAGACAGAGACGATCGAAGACCTGAAGGTGATGATATATTCATTAACCGCCGTTCCTCCAGAGCGACAAAAGATATTAGGATTAGTACCTGGAAAACTTCCTTCAGATGATGTACTGTTATCAACGATTGAATTTAAGATGAAGGTAAAGTTGTGATCTAAACTTCCATTCCAACCACTTCTTCCGAACCATCCACTTCTTACTTCTATTTACCAAACATCAAGCTCAATGCCTCCCGATGACCCTTTACCCCCGGATCAGCGAGGCGCTCACTTCACCTTATTGGGGACCCCCGAAGAGAATACCATCCTGCGCTCTCAAGATGGCGCAAAGGTAAGTGATCCTTGAGATTCATCTCTTCATACCCTTCGAACACTGATGATCGTGGGCTTATGATTAGGCCACCAATCAACAGGTCCATCATCCGGTTTCGGCCAACGATTGCGTCTTATATCTCCCTCAAGTTCATGCCAAGCTGCAAGAGCTTGCTACTACGCTGTGAGTTTTTGTTTACAGCAGTGCATTGGGAGTGTTTCTTCATGGTTGACTGACCTGTTCTATCTTGTATACCACAGAGAGCTGAATATCATGGTCTGCATCGACACCATCTACATATTTCTCGATTTTCATCCAAGTTTTTGACTTTGTAATGACCTTTACAGAACCCTCCCCGCCCTGGCAAGAAACTGCTGGTTTTAGATCTTGATGTACGGGATCTATTCAAATTCAATTCACCAATCACATCAGGACTGATTCAGTCTTCACTTCTCACACTCTCATCAGTATACTCTCATGGATTCCAAAGCATATAGCGATTTCTCGGTACATGCATTAGATATGGCTCGACCCTATTTGCACGAATTTTTGACAGCTTTATGGCCATATTATGATGTAAGCATCCATTATTTGTACTCATCCAACTCACTTTACTGATTTCATCCTTCCAGATATGCATATGGTCAGCAACAAGTTGGCGGTGGTTAGAGAGTAAACTAGTCGAGCTACATATGGTGGGCGGCAAATATGTGGACAAGTACCAAATCCAATTCGGTAATTACATCTCTTCGTTCTTATCTCGTCTCTTGCTAAAGTCTAGATGGGTCTCACAGTCCTAGATCGTGGGCCAATGTTCGAGGTCACATCCATGAGGCACGGCAAGGTTGCACGACATGAAGTCAGCAGTGCCCCTTTAATCTTACCATCTTGATCTAGTCTTGATGATTCATAATCGTTTGTAGGTCAAGGCTCTGGAATTGATTTGGCGTGCGATGCCTGAATACAATGCAACCAATACTCTTCACCTTGATGACTTGAGTCGGAATTTTGGTTCGTTGTTTTTGTCTGAGTCTGAAGAATCCATAGGATCAGTGAAATGTTTATCTTTGATGCTCCGTAGTTCTCAACCCCACTTCAGGCGTTAAGATATCACCTTTCAAGTATGCTAGAGAAAATAAACATGACCGTCAACTTGTGTTTTTGACACGGTTTGTTTAGCTTTTTACACCCCTTTTCAGCTACACAGTGAGAGTGAGACTAATGACTAGCATGGGCTCTTATTCATCCAAACAGGTACTTTCTTCAAATGGCACTTCAGCCTGATGTTCGTGTCTTTGACCATCGTCATTGGGCAAAGTGTAGGCTACCACTTCCAGCTGGGGTAAAAGATCCATTACAAGATTTGGATGCACAAGATCCTGAATTAATTAAATTCCTTCAACGTCATCCGTTGGCTAAACCTGAAGAACCAGATCAAAATTGATTCTAAGTTTTTTTATGGTTTAATTAAAGATGATCAAAGTTTGTATTCGGAATGGAAAATCAAACAAAAAAAAAGGATTGTGTTACATATATATGTTTCGAGTGATTGTGGTTTTGTAGGTTTGTTTTTTGAATCGATTTCTTCTTTTTTCTTCTTTTTCTTTTCTTTTACAATCTTATTGTTTGTAATAGTTCTGGCGTGTGTGAGTCTAGAGTTGTATAGCTTGGCTAGGTTGTTAGAAAAGTGATGTCTGTTTGGAGAAGCCTAGATGAACTGTCGATTATCTCTTTGTGTTCTTCGGCAGTTTGAATTTAATCAGCCCCCACAAAAAAACAAGCATTGATTGAAAGTTTTGTAGAGTTGTTTCATTTCGTGCCAGTTGAATTGAGTAAGTCACCATCACGACGTCCATGGTTAGAATTTTTTCCTAGAGTGAGAGTCCAACTTGAGGAGCGGGACTATTGAGGGAATGCACCGTGCTATTGCTGGTGTTAGATTCGAATCAGATTAGTGAACTGTTAACATGGATCAGATGATCAACATTTCAGTTGTGCAAGTTCGAAGAAATGCGAAGAGTCTGAGATATAAAGTGAAAGTGAGCATTAAAGTGTTCTTCAAGTTGAGTTCAGTGTATTTTGTATAGATATTCTACTATCTTTCATCAACTCTCTCTCTCTGTCTCTCTGTCTCTCGCTCGAGTCTCTCCTTTCGGATCATCACGATAAGTAACATTTTGGTTCAAGTGCTTTGATAATTTCAAATCTTTTCAAGATCATGCTCTGCTTCTCGATCAGCTTTTGGCCCACATCACTTCAATCAGTGCCTTTCTTTTCGCCTCTGGTCAACTTCTTCGACACTTTGATACTCGTACCAGCCTACAGCGATTGAGACATTACCTTCCAGTTCACCCAACTTTCTCATCACGTAATTTGATAGGTTACGCGACTACGAATCCTTTCTTCAGTGGGTTGCTCAGCCTTTCTGTCCAATGAAAACCACAAGTTAGCTCATGGAGACTTCAAATCTAACTTTTCCTCATACATTCGCAACCCGTATAGGAAACACATTAGAAGTCATGTCCGAAGAACACACTCATAGCCATCGAGATGACAATTTAGATCCGAATCGATTCTATCCAAGAACTCAACTTGATTATCAAAATCAATTGTTCAATGGAGAGATACCCATCAAATACGACGCTCATAGAGATGATGATAGGTATTCGGCACCGTTCGACGAGGCTCGTAGGTTAATTTGGTCTGTTTCTGTTATACTTATAAACGTGATCTTTGTTTGTGAGGATAACATCGTCTAAATAACAAGAATTACTCTATGAACTACTTTGCTGATCTTACCTTTGTTTGGACCTTTTACTCAAAAAGTCAATTCCCATTCGACTACGTTCATTGAGGCTCACCCACATCAGTCGGCATACGATCACACCTATGGCTACAAAGGTAGAGACCACGAGATGCCTTATCACGGTAAGCACACTTCCATCGCCTGGAGTGTACGTAAAGAAAAGGTTCATTGACTCAAGTTTCCTGTTGATTGGTGTGGTGCTGCGAATGATCAAACCGATCAGCTTATTCGAACTTGACTACAGCTCATCAGCCTTCACATTCGAAACGTGTGGAAAGATTTGAATCTTATGACCCCACATCAGACTCAGCTTTCATGACACAGCAACTATACCAATCCTCTAGGTATGAGCTGAATTTGTCTTTCTCCTTATCTTTTCTCTGCTTTCATTTCGAAATCTTTAGTTTTCATTCATATGTTTGGTTCCACTTGTCTCACACACCTTGGTTTTATACATGCGCTTGGTTTAAAATTAGAGACCCACTGGCTGCAGCAAATACCCTAGCTGAGCTTGAATCCGATCGACAGCCTTATCATTCTCATCATCCAAACTTGACATCCCTAGCCCAGTTCAATCGACCTGCTCCTCATAAGCTAATGCATCATCAACAACAGATGAAGTCACGCCTTCAAGCCGTAAGTCATCCCGTGCCCGAGCTGACTGAGCCTATCGATCAGGAGCTTAGGGGGATAGGTGTAACTAAGCATGACCCAGCGGGTGCCATCTCCAGGCTTATAGAGCTAAAAAGGCGAGCAAAAGCGCTTGAAGAATTTAAAAACCGATCACTCCTTGATCGAATTCCATACCCTCCTCAAGAACAACCTTGGTGTCTACCAGAAACACATCATTCTTCCATACCTCTTTACAGTGCAAGGGGTTTATCAGCTCCCAATCATCGTGATATTATTCCTCCTCGAGGTCCCTCGCTAGGAACCTATTATACCGTTCCTCATTTCTCTCAACCGACTGAACACCTCTTACAACAGTCTGATTATTATAGTCGAACACAACCTCCATTGGCTCGACCTCGAACCTTATCACAGCCTTTATTGCCACCAGATTTATCGGATCCTTCACTTCATCTACATCAATTGCAAGCTGATCACCGCTTGGCAGATATCATGTCTCCTGGTAAATCTCAAATCACTGCTCTGCTCACTTTCATAAACCTTTTCAATCGTTACAATATGTCTTACTAGTTTTGCCTCTCCTTGTCTGGTAGAATTCATCAATTCGTCCTTCAACTCACCTTTAGTTAACGGGTTTGATCTGTTCAAATGCCTCACTCTGTACTACGGACGTCTTTCGGAAGTTTATAACAAAGCCGGTGAAATCCAGTTACGGCAAATTCTCGATCGTCCCCTGGATGCAGTCTTGGCTTCTGATCCTTTTGCTCAACCTATACCGATCGATTATGGTTATGGGATGATGAAAAGTTTGAATGATTATGGTGTTGGAAAAGAACAGTTAGACTGTATTGATGCCATTTGTTTGGATGGTGAGTACTATATAGTTACGATTCTCTTGTGTGCTTTGGCCAACCAGATTGTGTATGCGCATTGACCCAATCATTGAACGTTGTACATCCAGATCTCTATCTCCTTGAACAAGTCTTGCGGAATGATCTATCTATTGTTGAGAGTGAGAGATTAAGACGATGGAATCGACGTATGCGATGGGAAGAATTGTCACTGCAAAAACAACAAGTACAGTGGGATGTGATGAGTTCAACAGATCGACGGAACCTAGGTTTAGGTTCAGGAGGCTGGTGGGCTTATCGCTTAAGGATGATTCCACTTGATGATACCTATGGTCACCATCGGTCACTCGTTGGAACTGACGGACTTTTTGAGGAACAACATTCTGGTTTCAAAAGAGGGACTTTTGAAGCTCATTATCCTCTTTCCACTCAAACAAAAGTTAAATTTCCATTTTGGCGAGATGGTGGATACGGACTAGGTCGTAGTTTGATCAAGTGGCTTGAATTACCGTCAACAGAAGATCTTACTTACGAAGCCACCTCACCTCATTCATCTTCTTCGCCTGTTGTCGATCATCCATCAATCCAAGCTGTTGCAGTAGAGCAACAAAATGAAGTTGATTTACAGCGTCAGAAAGAGGAACAGATCATCTCACGTTTGCGAGCTGCATCACGCCGTCGTGCTCAATTGATTGCCTCGATCCAAGCTCAAACCTTATTACCATCGTCAGTCGCTGAGTTAGCTTTCGCTGAATCATATCCTACGGTCAATCGTGTACATTTCGATCATCGTGGACATCCTCACGGCTATCCTGGCTTAGCGGCTCATTCACCTCATCATCATTATCCGATTCATCATCACCACGGACAATATCATACACCTGTTGGACAACCTGTTCATCGAAACCATTCAACCTCACGAAGCAAAGATGCCAAGCCAACTAGCCATGCGATCCCTACTTCATCTTCAAAGCATTCCGCACCTGGACTTCCTTGGGGTGTTCTTCTCTCCGAACTTCGTAAGCGACCTGGATGGGGTGATAGACATCCTTCAAATCCGAAACCTAAACCGAATGAAAAGTCTCAAGAAGATACAACGAAGAACAAATCAGATGATCCATCTAAAAGTACGAATGATTCTACCACCACCAAATCTTCCGATCATAAAGAATCAAATTTGAATAAGACAGAAGAAAAGAAAGAAGCGTATAAAAGAATGGAATCGTCTTACTCGGTTACTAGTCAAGTTCCTCCACCACCGGCTTATCAATCATGTGGTGTGAGTAGGAAACCGATTTCCAAAGGTTTACCACAACCTCCTTTGTTGTACAAGGCTAAAGAGTTTCCTACTAGATCAGGGTCCAGTGGATTGATGAAAGAACGTTCACCGACTACTAGAGATACTTGAGTTGATATTTAGTTGATCTTGTTTTCTTCTTTTTGACTTTTTGATTTTGATTTTGATTTTGATTTTGATTAGGTTTAATAGTTTATTTTTATACCTGTGATATTATTTTTTTCTTATATTGAGATCTGAATAGCACTAATTATAGGTAGCGAAAAGGTTGGAATTGTATATGATAAGATTTTTTTTTCTTTCAAACATGCATTTACTTGGATCCTCTTTTTATCTATTTTGTTTTGGTTGAATTTTTTCTTTTACCATCTTGTTGTATTCTTTTTAAAGGTCTTTGGGTAATTTGAATTGTCATGTGCGTGATACATTATACATTATACATACATGCAATAGAATGCAGTTAGTGTGTGTGGATAATGAGATGACAACTAGAGAGTAAGATGGGTGTGTTTCTGTTGGAATTTGGTGGGTGATGTTGAATGATCTCACTGGAAGAAACAAATAAAGCTTCTTATTATCTGTTCATTTTTTTTGATGGTTGGGTTTTTTTCATCGCGATTGATGAGATTGCAGAGTTGATGATTGGTCATTTTTGGCCAAGGAATCATCAATAGACAAACCTCAAGTATCTCAGCTACCCAGCTGCAATGTGCCATTATAAAACAGTGGTGATCGCACCATTGGTGACCCCACATACTATGAGCACTCCATGAAGAGCAGCCAGAAGCCCAGAATAGCTCGAAACACCATCTCCAAGGACAGCTCAAATGCTGAGATCATCTTACTTTCAGAGAGTGTACATATCATGTGCCACTCTTAGGTCCTCTCTGCAACATCCAAAAGGGTACGGAGTCTCGATAGTTGAAGAGCGAGGTGCGCAATGAATGGGGTTTTGTTTGATGTGCGTATTTTTTGGGAGAGAAGGTTTTCCTCAAAGTTCAAGCCAGCTTACATTGAGCTTTCATAAGAGTCACATCATTCTATGGAGTGGTGATAAGAGAAAATTACAGAGAAGAAGTGATTAGATCCAAGGTACGTAGAACGCCGACCCGTTGTAACTGATCGATGTTGAGTTTCAACTTCGGCCTGTGGTCGTTAAAGTCGCCTGAGTTCCGGGTGACTTTTCACCAGAGTTAATCAATGGGTCGGATGGACGGCCAAGGATTGATTCCTGAGGGTATAATTTTGTGGGATGTGTAGTATATCTTGTGGGTTGTGGTATCAATCCTATCAGAATGGATGCACGATGATATTGGTTTCTCTTTCGGACGTCCTTGACATATAAGACTGAGGCTAATAGAAAAGAGCAATGTACGGTTTTGAAGGATTCGAATTGAGAACCAGTTCAACGGAAATGTTTACCAAGACGAGCCAAATCTGTGATGATGAGGATTGGAGAAAAGGATGTTAGAGATAAGACAAGGATGTGGTATGAAAGAGGGATTGATTATTTTTTAAACTTACGGAAATTTATAGAATCAGCTCTTTGAGCTGGAGCCGCTTTAGCCGTCACCATACAACGAGATAAATTCTTGGCTACTTCTGAACAAGCTCCGATTGACTGTAAGTCATTAGTAGTTGCCCAACATTGTAAAAGACTTGAAAGTTCTAGTGCACAAGATGTGACTGGGATCTGGAATGGCTCATTTTCATTGGTGAGAAGAGAAAGATGTGAGTCCGATCGAATTGAGGGTTAAATCAGTTTGGATGGTTAGTAAGTTGACGATCGGTTTAGGAGTTTTGATTGTTATGAGAAAGTTGGGATCGGTTGCTTACCGTACGTTTCGGTTTGGTTTTTAGCTTGGGTAACTTGACCATCTTCTACACTTCTGAGGTGGTTTGTTTAGCCCTTTAAGGATGAAAAACAATGTCAACCAAGATGATATTTACATCAAAAGAGTGATCAAGTGACAAGTTGGTTTGAAGGTACATAACCAATTCGGCATGCTGATATCGCTGAATCCTGCTTAGTGCATGCATGTGCATGAACATTGGCTGCGCGATATCAAGAGCTGCGTGCCTGTGCATTTGCCTGATGCTTGTTGAGAGAGCTGAGCGGTGTTCTCTGACCCGCGAGGTACTCCCCGCGAGTGGGATATTCGGGTCTGCAGCTCAGCAGACTCGAGATTCAGAATGCCCTTAGCGACTGTATGACATCATCCAAAACCAAAGATCACTCAATTCGATTTCTTTCAATTTCTTACTCAGTCATAAAGTATGCCATCGCTCTCATTTCCAACAGTAGTAGGTTCAAGTGTGAAGACAATAGTCAAGACAGTTAGTAATAGAGTCTCTAGTCATCATCATCAACCCAATCCAAAAGATGATACTTCGAGTACTGAAGGTGAAGAGGCTATAGATGATACTTATGCTAAAGGGTTCGTTTCTCTTGTGTACTTGAAGAGATTGATATTATATTGAATGATCGTTTAGTCAAGCGCGTCATGAATTCAAATACGATATCGGTTTTGCCTTGATCAAAGTAAAGTCCCTATACGTGAGCGACTGTTGATTGTGTTTTTGGTTGGTTGATGTGAAATCACTTTTTTGGCAGAATTTTATCGAACAATCTACTCATCATACAGTAGAGGAGTTGAGTTTCCTCACCTCACCTCACCACATCCTACGGCCTGATGGTGTTGCAGACCCGAGTTGATTTTCGTGGCTCTTGTTTGATGAAGACTACAAGACTTTGTCACTCATTCTGTACCCTCGCCACCTTGGATTAAACGCATCAAAGGTAAGTGATTGAGAAAATCGTATAAAGTTTAAGATATTCAAGTCACAAAGGCTGATTAAGATAACAAATTCTTCGAAACGCAACCCTTGATTAATAGTCACAATACCTGCAAAGTTTTGTCTAAAGGCAGCAGACCTTTTAATTCAATCTGATCCAGGATTAGTTAAGAGCGTCGGAGGTTCGACTTGGTGGCAATGGACTAAAAACGATCATGGGATTCATGCTGAATGGATCGCTCCTAAATCGGTTTGGAAGGGGTTTGTTAATGGAGAAGTTGAACAAGAAGAGCCCGATATTCCTACTTTGTTTTTCATACATGGTGGTACGTCAATTTCTCTTTGTGAGATTTGGAACCTGAAGAGTGCATTTGCATTGATCTGACAAATCGAAATCAATCTGTTAGGTGGATTTTTCTTCGGATCACTTGATACACATCGGTATCAAATCTGGAGAATGGCCAGAAAAGCCAATGCAAGAGCCTTCACCGTAGCCTACAGACTAGCCCCCCAATACCCATTTCCCTGTGCATTAATGGATTGTCTATCAGCCTATCTCTATCTAACCGAACCAAACCTGTCAGAAGGTGCTTTACATAAACCGATCTCACCTAAAAATATTATCATTTCAGGTGATTCGGCTGGTGGAAATTTATCACTTAGTTTGCTTTGTGTGTTACGTAATTTGGGTAAAGAATTACCTTCGGGTGGGGTTTTGATTTCGCCTTGGGTGGATTTGACTCATAGTTTTGGAAGTGTGATGGAAAATGGTGATAAAGACATTTTACGTAAGATCGTGGTTTTTTGAATATCTATTTTTTGGGGGGGGG
>KZ147394.1:25111-37302 GCA_002157085.1 Melampsora occidentalis | reverse complement strand
CAAAACTTTTCCGGACTTTCATGAAGCCCATAGCTCTTCGAGTCTGACAAGTCTTTTCGTAAGATCAGACAGTATAAATTCCTTCATGAACCTCTATAGTCTTGAGACTGATTCGGACCCAGATCCCCGTCCACGGTTGACCAGAGAGGTTTTGATACGGAAACGGCGGTTCTTTGATCATCGTTTTAGTCCATCTCAGATGCCACATCCTCATAATTGGGTTCTATGTAGCGATGCCCCGCGTTTTCACGAAGGTAAGGGTACAAGCTCAATGAAAACCCCAGTGGCCACCTGAATGAAACCTTCCTCTTGAGTCTTGCTTCATTCAACTGCATCTCAGCTACCTTGGTTTCATTGACTGCTTCAAGTTCCGGAATATTATACGAATCATAACGCGAACCAACATGCAAACTTCACTCTTTCCTTGTGTAACCCTCATCATCATTATCAATGGTAAGACCACGGTCCATGATCTCGGCTTGAGGATATGGGAGTTTTAACCTGCGTCTCCCTTCAGGTCTTGTCTGCGCTATGCCTACAGCCCACGACGATCAAGTCTATCCAGATATCTTCAGCGCGTACATTTCACCCGTGGATCAACACCAATTCAACCCCGCAACCTCAGCTCATCAGCTTCCGGAACACATGCCAATGAACACTGAATCCAAAGATGCCGACCCGAATGGTTTCCCTCGTACTACAGAACTCCGAGTAATCCAACCGAATGTGATCAAACGAACAAATCATCAAATCTCAGCCATTCGCGCCAGAAAAATAGCTAGTCCAAGCATCCATTCGGACGAAGACAGTACAGATCATACAACTCTTCCCCTAATTTTCCGCCCAGGAAGCTACCGTAGTGCAACATATTGAATCCATATATAATATTTGAGACAATTTGATCCTTCCATCCATATCACTTGTAAGACCGTCACGTTCATTTTCAACTTTAATTCTCTTTTGTCGCTCTTTTGAAATTTCAAACTGTAAATCCAGTCAATTGAAGGGGTGATCTAGTTGAGCTTAATTGTCAAAGGGAAGTTTTTCTTGATAGTTGAATCGTGAGCCCCGCTGTCCACAATTTTTGTCAACAGCCTTTCAGAGACATGATGTGGACCAGGTCATTCAGGACTGGTTCCTCATCTTCCTCCCTTGCATAGCGGTCATACAACCTGCTGCTCTGTATGGCTCTCCCGTCACTGTTGAATCCTGATTAGGAAATCCTCACGCAAGGCTCAATGCGGGGATTTCGTTGTTTTTCATCGCTAACGAAATGTACACCAGTCTTGGTATATATGCGAAGTGGTTGCTCGATAAATGCACACATCCAACGTCATTTCAAAGCCTCGAGTGCAAAACGTGTGCACAGAGATTACAAGGAAAAAAACTTTAGGTCTTACTTGAGGCATGGGAGATTTATCATTTTAAACGCTCATTCATGCCTCATCGATGAAAGACATAACAGAATCACGATGAACGTTCGCTCCAAGTAAACGGTAGGAACTTTCTGCCCGACAAGCTTGAAATCTGTTCTCCGTGTAGCTCATTTGATCTGTATAAATAAACTTTGGCCAATCAGAAAGCAAATTGAAATGATCCAAACATAGTGGTACTACTTACCACATCGTAGGCCAAGCGGGATCAATATCCTCCAATTCGCCCTTCCCCTTGAACCTGGACTTGATATCAACTTGTCCATTGAAGATATGTCTCTCAGTTTGCTTGTCAATCTTTGCCAGTTCCTTCCATCTTTTAAAGTCCTCCTGGTTCCTTTTATTGCCATGGGAAGCTTCCGAGTTTTCCCAATGACCCTTTGAAAACATGGCTAGGGTCGTGATTTTCTTCTTGGGAATGTCGTACACCATCGATATTATGGTCCCCGTTTCTAAGAAAGAAGATCAGATATTCATCACTACTAGTACAACCCAGTGTACAATTCTTTCATCCTAATCACCTTCCAAAAAATTGCATTGTCAGATCTCTCCTGGTCTGATACACTGGTAATCCGCAGCCTGGAAGCTACTTCGGCCTGCCATTGGTCCCCCGTGAACAGAATACACAACCCTGTTTTCATCGTAGAACCATACCTCATACTTCCAGGTTCCAACGCCTTTCAAAAGTATCAAGATTGATTCCACTCATACGATAGTAAGCACCTTCATTACCTCATGCACCGGAATCTGACTCCTTCTTTTCGTATTCGTAGGTGAGATGAACATCGTGAAGGTCGCTTTCGAAGGGTGATTTCACTTCTTCACTATTGGCAGGCCAGTACATACTATTCTGTTCAGTTTTTGTGTTTTGTGAGGATCAAAAAAAGTATGTGGAGTTTTTTTGTAATCGCAAACCAATGGAGAACCACACCTATGATTTTGTGCGATTTGAGCCCGCCTAACTTTGACATAACTTTGAGGATCGCTTAGCTTAACCGAGTTGATTAATATCTCTTATTGGAACCGCCATGACCCCTCCACATATTCATTTCGGTAGACCTGGATCATTTCCAGGCGGTCAGCAGAGAGTGCCAGATCAACGGCCGGCCGAGTACGCGGCGCGGAGAGGGTTGAGCTATGTGATCTCGCCTGGCCAGACATCATAGGGCAAGTGTTCAGTCTAATTCGCTCCCTCTTCTGGCGTCTATGCCTTGCATACAAACACCAATAAATACTTGACCATCAGCAGGATATATTTGTGTTTATTCGATCAAATGGCTTGAGCTTCGGGGCCCTTTTTTTTATTGACATTTGGGCTTAATCCCTCTTTCATAGAAAGTTTCAGTCAACAGGTTCAAACAAATCCAAATGGCTTTGGTCCAAGCTACAGCGACCATAGATCTACCATTATATTCGCCGCCCCTAGGGGCCGCTTGTAATGGATGAGAGTTGTGAACATATATGGCTATCAGTGTCTAAAGACACGCAGACTCCATAATGAATTCCAACCAAAAAGAATGATAAAAAGATTCTTTCGAAAGCCCAAAGTTTGAGGAATGCACCTGGCTGGCGTTTTGGTGTGGTCTTTCAGGAATCTAAGAGGCTGAGTAGGTGAGATACTATTGCAGGCAAATGCAAAAAAATTGGCCACAAATTTACCATCTGGTGGTTGACCCAATCTCAAGGGCGTGTGCGGGGCGCACGCAGAAGGTGTTGTGTTCCCAAAGCTCAAAGGTAGGCACACCACAACTTTGGGGAATGCAAAAAATGCAGATTGGTATATTTCCACATGTCATTTATCATACACAATCTCTGCTTCAGCCACCCTATATAGATGAAACCATGATATCAACCCATATATTCCTCCTCATCTTCAGCAATCATTGCAAATGAGGTTAGATCTCTATGCAAGGGGGTAGGATTTGCGGTGTTGCTTGCGCTGTCTTTAAATGACTATGCCCACCTCAGACCTCTGTAAAAAGAGAGTAAAAAAAGAGAGTAAATCAAGCCTGTCAGCCTCATTTTAAACCGCCGCTGACTTTATGGCGATTTGGAGTGTTGACTATATGTATAACTTTGAGTACCCTACACCGCTTACAAACGCTGGCTGTTGGGGGAAAAGCAAGGTGGGCTGGCTCACTGGAGCGGACCAAACTAAACCAAGTCCCTCGCTGGCGAAACGAGTCCGCTCCAGTCAGCGAGGGACTTGGTTAAGTTTGGGATCGAAGCACCACTCTACATAGTGGTCCTCTCTGGTCTCATCGAGATTTGACAGTTACAGAGCAAGACTCGGGTTCCGGGCATGGATGAGATCCGAGATCGGGCTTGAACAGTACAAACCGCTCCGCAAGGCCCCGTAGTATTGAAAACAAATTGAGCTGACGCTGAGGATGGATGGCCACTGTCAAAATTTTAATGTACAAACCATCGCCCCTCATTGTCGATTGGAATTGCAAAGCTCGAATTGAACGATAGATTGATCATCGATCGGAGGGCGCCTTTATCCTCTTTGGCTATGTCACTGAAACCCAATATCCGGCTATCGGCGAGCATCCTTCTTGCAAAACCAAAGCCTAAACATGCGAAATGGTTCTCAACCACAACCCTATGTCGTAGTGGTCAACCAGGTTAGGTCAGGAGGGCTCTCTTTTTAAAGTGGTACGATGCCGAGTGGACAGTGTGAACTGATGTGATTCTTTCATATTACCAAAGCTGTGCCACACCAAACCGAATGGATCAACATTGGGCGAGAGCGGTTTCGTGTGGATCACATGTCCAACGTGCCCTTGTCAATAATATCCAAGCTTAATACCAACCTACCCAAAAACCCAGCTCATCCGCTCGGAATACTCAATAATTTGATACACAAACAGATGCCCGGATTCGAAAAACTCGAGTTCCCATCGGCTATAGTCACACCTACTCAAAATTTTGATGATTTGGGATTTGCAGCTGATCATCCTGGTCGGAGGAAGGGTGATTCCTACTACTTGAACTCAGATCACATGTTACGAACTCATACCTCGGCTCATGAAGTTGAAGCATTCTCTCAAGGGAAAGAGAAATGGCTTTTGACTGCGGATGTTTACCGACGAGATGAAATCGATGCTTCTCATTTTCCTGTCTTTCATCAAGTAAGAGTGTACTTGATCAGCTCACTTTAGATGCAGTGGTGTAATTGTCTATATATTTCTTTTTTCGGAAACAGATGGAGGGGGCTTGCGTTTTACCTCAATCTAATATGGATCAATTTGCTACCGAGACCCATGAAATACAACGGTTTCTGGCGACCAAAAATATCAAGATCGAAGACGATACCAAAGTCGACCCACAAAACCCTATTCAAGCCTGTCATGATCCTGTTCAGGCGATGACTGTCATCAATCATCTCAAGTCCACTATCAACAGACTTATCTATGGAGTATTTGCAGGTTTGGACGCTAAACAACAGGCGTCCCTTCAGATTCGATGGATCCCTGCGTTTTTCCCCTTTACCAGCCCAAGTTATGAAGTTGAAGTGATGTACATGGGAAAATGGCTCGAAATTCTAGGTTGTGGGCTCGTTAACCAACTCACCTTGGATAAGGCTAGTGAGTGTATCACCTCAATCAAGTGATGCCAATCTTGACGCTAATACAAAGATTTTAGAGGTTCCAAATAAAATTGGATGGGCATTTGGTCTAGGATTGGAAAGAATAGCCATGATTTTATTCTCAATCCCAGATATTCGTTTGTTTTGGTCACAAGATCCTAGATTCTTGAATCAATTCGAACCTGGAAAGGTTTCTCAGTTTCAACGGTTTAGTAAAAACCCACCATGCTATAAAGATGTCAGTTTTTGGCTGCCAGAAACCTTTGAAGCAAATGATGTCTTTGAGTTGATTAGGGACGTCGGTGGTACATGGGTTGAAGAAGTCAAATTGGTTTGTCAAACGTAATCAGATACACTTGTGGTATCCAACTGACTGTACGGCATTTCTCTCACTTTTGAAAAGATTGATCAATTTGAGCATCCTATAACGAAGCGCACAAGTCATTGCTACCGGATCACATATCGATCAATGGAAAGGTGCGTGGAAGACTATTTCTAGCATCTTCTGCAACTGAAAATTTCATGACATTATAGGAATTTATCAAACGAAGAAGTGAACGTCACCCAAGCTCGAGTATGTGAAGCGCTGAAGACTCAAATGGGACTCCAGTTCCGGTGAGATAGCGAACTGTGCATTGTAGAAATAATATCCGAACAAAATACACTAGCCTCCCACTGGATCAGAATAGTTTATCAATCAGAGCACAGATTGTTTGAGGTAAGTGTCTATAGGGAGCAAAACAAGGCTGAAATCATAATGAGCTAGTTAGTTGAATTGAACAAGATACCCAACAACGGAATCAGCTTACTTGAAGCTCTATCGGCAAAAACACCCTAAAAAAGCGCTCATCATCGAGTTTTTTTTATTGAGAACGCAAGATGTTGATCCTAAGGATGATGTTTTTCAAAATTTTGCACCTCTTGTTTCAGGCAGCCTAGGAATTTTGAACAATTAAGAATATCATTTGCAAACACCTTTGGAATATTCCTGATTGTTGATCCATAAATTGACAGCAAAAATTCATACAATGTAACAACCTATTTCCAATGACTCGCATTGTGACCCAAGAAATTCTACGAATGGTTTGCTCAGGGCCTTAGGTTTTGTGTAAGGATTAGCTATGCATACCTTGAGCGTGCAGACCATGAGCGTTCATCTGTATAAAATCATTTTCATACCCAAAAATGAGCAGCTTGCTCAAGATTAACAGAAGGCAATAAACAGTCCAAAGGCCAGTAAACAAGCTTGTCATGATATCAAAATTGAATGGGTTCACGGCCATGAAGCTGGTTTGGACTCAGACTCAAATTTTATCTACTGTGTCACGTCATGTCTCTTCCTTAGTCACAATCCTTTCTAATAGAGCACTAATAGTTGTATTGAAGAAAACAGGCAAGCTGAAGGTAGAAAAGTCTCCGATCAATCTGGGCGAAACCTGTCTACATAATAATTTACAACTATTGAAACAAACTACATACGCCAATCAGAATTTACATACTTCGGCAGTCAACTCACATGATTTCATCTTTGACAAATGATTCACCGATGACATTAGAGGTGCTCACATCACCCAGAACTGCGCAAGGGGTTGGAATTGCGGCGCACTTAACATATCTTGTGATGGACGACCAGGTTGCTCCCAACTTTGGCATTCCACTCTGGAACGAATTTTGTTTTCTATCGAACATGATTTCCTCCGAAACCTTCAAACACGCACTTTCATTTCAATAAACACCAAAAAATGCTTCACATAAATCATCAAACAAAACTCAAACAAATTTGAAAACCTTGAAGTTTAACTTTCACGAAAGAAACTGATTAACTTTTAACCAATTCTTTATATCTTCTAAATCTCTCTTCAACCATTTAGACTGACTATTAACCTTTTCTAATCCCTGTGAAAGAGCAGACTGGAAGATCGAACAACTAAATACAAAAAACCCGTTTTATCAGTTTCCTTTCCCTCTCAGTGTTTATTCTTTTGAAAAAAAGGCTTACTCTTTATCTTTGAAGAATTCTTCTACCATCTTTGCATCTGATTCAGTTGTAAAACTAGAAAATGCTAATTGGAATAAACGCCCAATTGAAAAGTTTCCTTTGAATCGTTTCATCAAATCATCATAATCTGATTTGACAAATTCCCACAACTTTCTTCGAGTGATTTTGTTTCCACTTAATCCTGCAAAGAAGTACATACTACGGGATTCAAAAGATAAATTATTATGGAGGTTCTTACAGATCAAACAAAAACAGAACACCCTGTTGGAATTCATCCTCCGCACTTACAAGTCTTGTTCCTTCACCTCTCCACTTAAGATCATATCACTGTGGTTTGCAAGGAACAGAAAGCGAGTCAATATACTGATCACATCTCGCCAAATACATCAAAGATCCAAAATGAAAGCAATGCTTACAAAGTTTTTTGGATGAGTTTCTCTTGTGTTGTTGCACAAAGCGCGTACATCGCTGCCAGCTTCTCCGATGGGTTCGACGGATTTCTGTAAATCGCTAGGATACTTTCATACTCTTTCTCTCCTCCGTACTTAACTGCAAAAGTGAAGATCATTTGCCTTAGATCTGCTGGTATAGCTGAAGTGCTCTTCAACTCAGTATATTGCTTGAATCTTTCCTTGATCTCAGCTAAAACTCTACAAAAATAATCCACATTTCGCATCAGTACCTGGTAGTGAAGTGATAAAACAGACAAGAAAATGAACAAAGAAGAGTAGCAGACTTTGGATCCTTGGCGGCAGCCGCGGCTTGTAAGATTTTGACTCGAAGTTGGATCCGATCTTCAGTCTCTTCCGGCCCGTTTCCTTCAAACCCAATGTCCTTTGCTAAGGCTTCTACAAGCTGAAGTCTGAAACGATCAAAGCTATCTACCACTTTCTCATCTTGCTCCCATAATACTCCTGCAACCGCACTTGTACCTGTTAAAATCTCAGACCAAACCAAGTAGTTCCTCTCACTTCCAAGAGGTTTCAAGAAATCGAGGACAGTCGAGGTAGAAGAGTATCCAGCTTGAGCTAATTCGATCGCGTCTTGAATCAGACCCATTCTATCGGCAACGGTGAAGATCGAGTCAACCTTTGCGATTTCTGCCCCAAGGCTCTTTAAGCGGTCGGCGGGGTAGCGAACTCGGTCTGTAATACAGCAGGCCGTTGATCAACTCAAGTACTCAGCAAGTGTTCCAGTGGATAGTGAAGCTTACAGACGCCGCATGTGTCTGCGTTGAGCTTGTAAACAACATCCTTTGCCTTTGGTAGGGAAACCGAAACCTCCCTTTGAGACTCCATGATGTCATGTTGGATCTGAACGGATCCATCTTTACCAATGGTTTTGATCTCTAATGGCACATACCAAAGAGTCTCATCTTCTTCGGGCTATGTAGAGTGATGATCAACATCAAATACCCAACCTTTGTAGTCAAAGCTGGACTCACTTTGGGATCTCCAGTCGACAGGAAGCGATTCTGAGTGATCTTTAATCCATCAGCATTCTCCTCGACAGTCAAGATCGGGAATCCAATCTTTCCAGTCCAATTACTCATTATCTTCTCGATGTCCTTTCCAGTTGCCTTTGCAATTCCAGCCCACAAGTCTTTGGTCGTGCCATTTCCATAGAGATGTGCTTTCAGATACAACGAACTACAAGGATAATATCAGTCTTATATGGTCACATTAAAATAAAAAGGAGCAGAAAACACCTACACTCCTTTGAGGAACTTTTCTTTTCCTACAAAGTTGGCCAACATCTTCAAGATCGAAGCTCCCTTTGAATATCTGGGTAACCCAAGGCACATGATACAGATCATAGTTTGAGGTCAACAACAAGACGATCATGCTGGATGTGGATCAAATTAAACGAGTCAAAAGTCCCTACGAGATGGCATCAAAGATCTGATTGATCATTTCAGGATCGGGGCACGGTACCTCGACAGCGTGAGATGATCTCTTAGAGTCAAGCGAGAGCGCTCGCGAAAGGTGAGCATTAATGAAGTCGTCGGACGCATACCAACTTGGTTCGATCTCCTCGATCACCACAAGTTCACTATGGCACACGATAACTCAATTTAGCAGGTCGAGACGGAAAAGGCTTGGAGAGTGAAACATCACGTACCCCATCAAGGTAGCAAAGGCTTCATTGAGCCAGAGTTCCTGCCACCAACTCATGGTGACTATATTACCAAACCATTGATGCGCTACTTCGTGACTTTGAGTAGTCACTACTCTTTTCCGGGCCCCGATGCCGGACGCTTCGTCACACAAGCCCACTGAAGTCTATAAAAGCAAAAATAACTATCAACCTAGCTTCTGAAATTGTTAGGATGACCAAGGGGATATCAAACTGACCCTACAGGTGATCAAACCCCACTATTACATGTCCACTCGATTTGAATAAGTCTCTTCATCATCATTGGCATTCATAGCTGACAAAATTCATACAAAGATGGGCTTACGTTTTCCATGGCACCTGCATCAAAGTCAGAGGCCACCAAAGTATCAAGCTGGAATAAGATAATCAGTCAGTTATCTTTGTTAAGCAGCTCTTTTTCGGGGAGGATATGAACGTACCTTGGAAAGAGGATAGGGGATATCAAAGATCTGAATATTGAGATTAGTGGTTAGCATCTCGAAAATGAGAATTAAGAAGCATGAGAGCTTAGCCGACTTTTTCATAGACTGGCAGAATTCGAGCGGTGGTGTCGAGTAAGAGTTGGGTTTGATGAACATGTTCACCCGTGGCGAATACCCTCAATGGGACCTTTCTGTTAGTCAAAGGACTGACGTAATGTCCCTCCTTGGAGTGAAAAGGACCTTCAATCAACAAAAGGTCAAGAAGAGATCAGTTGGATCTCTTCAGGTATCTTCCACGATTTGAAAAGAAAAGCTGTTTACCATTTGCCCATGCGACCAAGTAGGTCGAAACTTTAGGAGTGGGTTCAAATTGGGTCAGCACCCAACCTTTCTCTTCGCTGGCACTTGTGTCTAAACCCTCAAGATTAGTGATCAGATTCGAGGCTCTGAAAGTCCCATCAGATGGTTCAGAAGAAGTAGGGGAGGTGTTGGCCAATGCTACTGTGTCAGCTCGAGTGATGAGCGAAACTTGGAACGTAGCCTCTGAAAATCAGATTGGTTCGGAAATGATTATGTCAGCAGGATGTATGCGTCTGTGATCGGTAAACATCAACTCACTGATCGCAGGTTCATCCCAGCAGGGAAAAGCACGACGAGCAGCAGTAGNAAGCCATAAACACCCTTCTTCCCTTCGAATGCATATGTTGCTTTATAGTAACCCATCATGTTACCTTCCAATTCAGCCTTGAAAACCATTCCAAGTTTAGCCTTGGTATTAGCCGGTAAAGGTTTAGATAACACCACCGTACAACGTTCAAACTTGTGATCGAAACTGATTGACTTGGCTGGCTCAGGAGTGTTACCCAAGGTTTCTGCTTCGATGACCGCATTGAGAATGGAAAGAGATTGAGCAGCATGGAAGGTAACAGTATCAGTTTCTGATTTGATCAAGATGTTAATTTCAGCTGTTCCTTGAAAAGTAGGAGGGGTTGAATCGAGATCGGTTTTGATAGTTAATGCATAGTGAAGTGGTATGACATCATCAGATAATCGATACTTGGAGTCATCAGAAGCCGAATTCTTTGCCATCTTTGGATCTTGAATGAAGAACTTGTTGATAAAGTAAGTTAAGATGAGAACTATTGAACTGATTAAGAAAGTAGATTTGAAGCTTTTTTGCTGAGTTTCTTTCTTTCCTTGTTTTACAAGTTTAATTGATTGAACTTTAGAATTCCCGAGCACCATCCGAAGTTCGGATTGAGTTTGTGAGATTGGAATTCGGATGACTCAATTTACCATTTTGGTGAACAGGTCAAACCATTACACATTTCACAGATTTCTTTAAATTTTTAACAATTCCATTCAAATTCAAAATACATACTATGTAGAGGAAATCCATTCTTCCCCAACACAAAACATGAAGGGAGTTCTGAAACCTCTGTTTGTTTGCTCCACATCCAAGGATATGTGCACTTCAGACCCAATCATCAAAGTAATGGACCTTGAACTAACTTCATTGAGTTATGACCATGACTTCATAGAAGACTGAAAAGATGAACATTTCAACTGTGATATCTATCTATCTTTGCTCATATCACAAGAACCTGTGGTATAATGAGATGCATTCACCATGAAAAAGACTATGGTATATATATCCAATTCTATCCCTCAGATAGAATTATTACTTGTATGTAATCTGCTTCATATCTTTAATCAGCATCTTCGATCTCAGAATAATGGTCAGGAGGGATTTCTCTCAAAGACCCATTTGTCAGGCAATTACTAAACTCTCACATCTGATCAGAGTAACTCAATTCTCACCAAACGTGTCTGAGTCACGGTCCTCAAGACAAAGAGTTCAAAAATCAAATCAATAAAATTTGATTCCAAAACGATAAGCTATATGAAAAACTAATTTGAAAAAAAACAAGAATAGATGATACTTAAACAAATGTGTATATACTATACGAGGGTTATACTAGAAGAATCAACCTTGAGACAAATGATACTTTCTTTTGCTTTCAAAAAGATACTGATCATCAAAACTTAAGAATAAAAAAGAATAAAGAAACTCTGCTTATATGTAGGTGATACCAACCACAGAGCAGACTAAGCACGAGCAACAACAAAAGCCATTGCGACTTCATCGGAATGCTAAAATATGGCAAGCCAAAGTGTCAAGGTGAGTAAAGTTCGAAAGATTTGATTGAGATACTGAGCATGAATTGAACTCACAGTGATCGAAAGTTCAAAAGTTTTAATAGCTTTAGCATCTGCAATCTTCTTTGCTTCACCATGTAAGGTAACTTGAGGTCCACTAGCACTTGAAACGATTTCAATCTCTTTCATCGCTGCTCCTGCTCCTTTACTATCGGTCTTCAAAGCTTTGAAAACGGCTTCTTTAGCTGTCCATTTACCAGCTAAAGATGCTTGGAAATCGGGTGCTTGTCGACAATACTCAAGTTCGCTAGCCGAAAAGTTTCGTTCTAAGAAAACTTCTGAATTGGGCACCGCTGTGATCATCTCTACGTCGGTTCCGACACCATAGACACCGGCCTCTTGATCGTATTTCTTGACTAGATTGGCGG
>KZ147391.1:1399-14655 GCA_002157085.1 Melampsora occidentalis | reverse complement strand
CAGATGTACAGAGCTGTAAAAGGCTGTAAGTCTTCGAAAGGAATCCGGTCTAATAAAATCCGGCTTCAAATTCACTTCCAGGTCGGCGTTGTTTATCAATTTCCTAATTTTTTTGCGCCAAAAGATACCTTGAATCAAATCCTCAGACAAGATCTGTCCGAGGGTCTATATCCGATGATGCCTTGGATTATTCAATCCGAGGCATCTATGTTGGCGGTGATGATACCCGTTACCTGCTTCTAAGGGTATTGTGGCTTTAATACTACACCGGGTATTGACAATACAATGCCAGTATTGTAGCAGTGGTACTATTGCAGCAGGCAATGGATAGGAGTCAATAATTCCTTTTGTAAGATGTGTAGACACACACAGCGCATCTCTGGTCAGATAGCGGACTGGAAATCCTTGGTGTGCCCACAGAAAGAAGAGAAACGTGAATCTCGCCAACAAAAATACTCTAAGGCTTCAAGCCAAAAAGTCAAGATATACTGTCAGTCTCTCATGCTGAAGCCTGAGACATGCGGATTTAATTGTCTGTCTTAACAAAGGGACGACTTAAGGCTTAAGTCCATAAGCAAGTTTAAGCGAAGAGGTGTAAAACCATAACCCAGAAGTGGCTTACACAGAAGAGGAATTTAAATAATAATTTCAATACTTCACACCTCCCAATTCCCAATTGTCGCTAAAGCTTAAAACAGCAATCACAGTTTTTCTAGATCAAATAGTTTCAATCTTTTTTGAAAACAAAAAGTTCATTTAACTCAAGACGCAGAAGGAAACAAAAGTTTACACAATGACCTCATTCTCAGATGAAATTAATGAAGCGCAAGAGAAACTAAAAGCAGCCGGAACAAAAATAAAGAAGAAAGAACCAACACCTGGACCAAGCGGAGAAACACGAACAAGAAGTAGATCTAGGGGAAAGAAACAGGAAGAAAAAGAAGACAGTGAAGATGAAAATAAGAAAGAACAGAGGAAAAAACAAAAAGGAAAAGAAACCGTAATGAACGTCGAAGACGAAGAAGAAAGACAAAGGGAAGAGGTAAAAGAAAAACAAGGAGGAATAGGAGAGAAAGAAGGAGAAGGAAAAGACGTGGGAGAAGTTAAAAGTAAATACGAGATAAGAAAATCATGTTCCTTTTCATTTCCATATTTCCCTCTCAAGATCTTTTCTTTATCACTGGTTGTCACTGGAGAAGTAGAGAAAGAGAGAGGTTCAGACTTTTGGTCTAGATGAAGGAGAAGAGAGGAAGACAAGAGGAGAACGGAAGAGGCGTACCGTAGAGAGGAAGGACAGAGAGGAGTCCCTTAGAGTCGACTGAGAGGTGTCTAGAGGCGAATATGAGAAGCCAAGAGAGGATGAAGCTAAGAAGTAGAAGAGAAAAGAAGAGAGGATGAAAATGAATGTAGGAAGCCAGAGTAAGATGCTGAAACAGAGGGTGTGATGTTTGTTGCAGATCAAAACGAAGAAGGAGATTGGGATTATGAGGAAGATAAGTTAAGATGGTGGGCGGCAATTCAAAAAGAATTTGAGGCCAAAAATCCAAACGGGTGGCATATGCTACGAGGCTTCAACGCGATATACGCCAAGGATGACCTACCAGAGGGAGCGATGGGAAGACACGAGAAGCGAGATCGATCACCAGAGGCAGAGAAGGCAAGAAGACCAAGAACCGAATCCTTGATAGGAGGAGGGGAGGAACAGGAAGAAGAGATAGTCAAGAGAGATGAACAAGAAAGAGGTAGAACAGTGAAGAGAAGCACAGAAGAAAAAAGAGCAGAGCCGAGAGAAGCTGAAGAAGACGGAGATTCAGGTTAGTGAGAGTAAGAGGAAAGAGTTATGCGGAAAAGAACTAACATAAGACGTCATGCAGAAACAGAAGGCGGGATAACGTTGATGATCGGTAGGAAAATTCCAAGTGGGACGACGATGGCCTTGACTCCATACTTAGAAAATCGAATGAAGACGTTGAAAGCGTACGTGCCGTTGACGGTGTTCGACCCTGTGTGGATAGAAAAATATCAAAGACAAGTGGGAAGGAAGAAAGTAAAAACTTTAAAAGAATTACAAGAAGACGAGTCGATAGCAACGTACTCAGGGTTGATACCATCAGATGAGTTGTTGATGACGTACGGGTTTTGGACTGACGCGATGGACCTATTCATAAAGTATGTAGGAGAAGAGTACAACCGACCAAAAGCAGCCGAGATGTTCAGAAACCATAAAGCAAATGTGGTAAAAATAAAACAATCAACAAGATGCTGGATGGTAGCGTTACGATACTGCATGAAAGTAAGACAACTTACAATGACGGTGAAGATGATCAACGGTAGGAGACAAATGTGGGACGCAGGATGGTGGGATGAAGACATACTGCAAGAAGTGAAAGACGAGGCGGAAGCAGCGGGAGAAAGAAAGTACACCGAGAATCCGTACGTAGCAGGAGGTGAACTAGAAAATGTCGATCCGACGACGGGAATAGCGAAGGCAGGGAGCAGTAATACAGGGGGAAACGGCAGAGGTAAATAAAAAGAAAAAGTCAGGAAAAGAAAGAAAGCTGAATAATGACTTACTTTGGGTTGACAGGCTGGGGAGGTCCAAGTTCCAACAGAGGTAGAGGGACCAGCCGAGGAGCGTCGATCCAAGTGAATAGAGGAGGACACCAGAACGGAAGCCAAGGTAGAGGACGAGGTAGAGGTTGGAGAGGTGCAGGATGGTGGGCAGCAGTAAGAGAGGGAAAGATTGGCGGAACCCAAGGAAGTAGCCAAGAGAAGTCGGCGTGAGTCTAAAAATAGTCCCGTAGATATGTTAGCTAGCGGAAAATAAAATGAAATGACAAACTACGTACCAATTTGAACCCAATTAGATCGCATAGTGAGAAACTAGATGCGAGGATCAAAAGAGCCTGTGAGAAAGAAGGGAGAGAGATACCACAAGGAGAGAAAGTGAGTACAAAGAGAAGAAGGAGAGAGGAGAGAGTATGAAAGCTAACAAAGAGGACGGTGGGGGAAACTAGATAGGGGCGTTCCAGAGCGTTGTTGAGGTACCGGATAATCACAAAGGTGAAGACGAAACAAACAAGAAGGCAGACAAAAGAAAAGAAGTAGAAACAAGAAAGGAGAACGTAGATAATCAAAATGAAGAGAACACCTGGAAGTTAGAAGAAACAGAGATCAGATGTCATATAGATGAAAGTACAAAAGAAGAAGTAATGTTAGAAACAGAACCGGAGGAGTCGAAATTAGAAGAAGAAGCTTACCCGAATAGGAGGGAATGGCCGACAGAGGTGAAGGGCGAGATGAACATAGACGAGTGGGAGAAGGAGCTTAAAAAGTGGAACCTAGAGGCAACACACAAACCGAACCGCCGTGCGAAACGGGCAACGGTGCGGTACGGTACGGTCTAGAATCCGTAGGCTGCGGTACGGCCGGCTACGGTCCCACCGAACCGTAGTGTGGTAAACCTTGAGTAATATGGGGGGGTTGCCGTACCGCTGCTCAGCATTTTCGTTGTGTAGTCACCGTAGTCTGGAGTTGCCTACGGTCACTACGGTCATTCTTCTACTATTCCCAGATGCCTAATTCGGCACTTCCTTTCCACAATCTAATCTCGCATTTCATCGTTTTGAGCGTTTCCAATCCCAATCAAGATTTCCTAGTTCGGCTCTGCAACGCGTCCAAGCAAGGGATAGGTATGTCCTCTTCCTTTCTTCTCGTCAGTTCTTTCAATCAATCCACCTCTCCCGTTATTTCATCTTTTTATTCCATCTTTCTCTTTTATCCCAATAATTTTCCGTTTCAATTCCACTTCTATTCTTTCTATATGCCTAGAAAACACACAACAACCCAAGAGGCGCAGTCTATGGCCTCTTTTATATCTTCTCAATCCCAACTAGCCGTCCCTTCCACTTCATCTTCTCAATCCCAAGTTCCATCACGTAGCCCATCTCGCCGATCTACTCGTCAAAGCCCTGCTCGTAAAGATCCTGATTTCGTAACAACTTCGGCAGACTCGCGGCGATCATTGTATCAACCTAGCAGTGGTGATGAAGATGACGAAGACGAAGACGAAGACGAAGCCGAAGCCGAAGCCGAGCATCAATCAGATGAAGAAGAAGAATCTTCACGCGAACCCCCTGGAGACCCTCATACCCCAACCAAATCAAAGAAGCGCCCGGCACAAGCAAAAGTTCAATCTAAACCAGCAAAAAAGGCTCGGAAAAAAGATTCCACTCGGACCAAAGTCACTGTAAGTTTGTCTTTTCATCTAATGATCCATTGATGTTATGTTGACTTTGCCTTCAACCTTCTTCTTTCTCAGGACTTTACTGTCCCCAAAGAGGTCGATGTCGATCAACGAAGCCCCAAAAGGCCTCCCGAACAGCCCTTCCGAAGAGCACAAAGCAGCGCCGTCACGCACCTTTTATCTTATTACAAACCAGATCCTATTTGGGTCAAGGATGATGTTTGTTTGCTTCTATTTCTCTGATCACAGACCGTGTCACTGACTATATGTCTTTTTTTTTCTTGATCCAGCCACCTGATATGCGACGTGGTTATGTGTGTAAATGGTGTCCCGAGACATGTACACGCGGTACAGATGGAAACAGCAACCTCTATGGCCATCGAGACGGCGGCAAGAATCGGCAGCCTTGTGAAGGCCGTGCGAATGCCATGAAAGAGAAGGATCATCGACTTCCACCAACCTACCAAGAACGCTTGAAGGCACGCGAAGCTTCAACCAAACCATCGGCCACCAGTTCATCAGCGGCCTTGATGAACTCGTTTGTCAACCGACCACCATTCAGTGTGGATATCCTGAATGTACTGTTGGTCATCTGGGTGTTGCGTCATGCACTTCCATGGGTTCGATTCCATGACCCGACCCTTCGTGCAGCCTTTCACCTCACTCACGCTAAGGCCGATCTCAGGAGCTCAACTTGGGCAGCTGCAAACGCGAAGGAGTTATATTTTTCAATGTATGAACAGCTTATAAGCAAGATCAAGGTGTGTCATTTCTTTTTTTCCGTTTCGAATCTGTAAACAAGACCTAATGAAGCATCTTTGAACACTACAGGATAATAAGAGCAAGATATGCCTTGTCCACGACGGATGGACGACAAAGGGCAATCGTTTAGCGTTCATTGGCGTGACCGCAACGTGGATCGATTCAAACTGGAAGTATCAATCGAGTCATCTCACTTTGAAGTTAGTAACGTGGCACCACTGTGGTGCCTTGCTTGCCAGACCAGTTGGGAAGTTCCTGATGAAACACGGACTTCACAAGAAGGTTTGTTCAAGTTTGGTGATTCTCTATCAATTTTCTCTATTCGAATCTGACCTATGTCTCATCTATAGGTGTTAGCACAAACTACAGACTCGGGTGCAAACAACAAAACCATGGCCGACGAGCTTGAGAAGATGTTCCGGAACGCTGATGATTCAGTCTATTGGGAATCTTCGGCAAACCACGTCAGGTGCTATTGTCACAAACTGGCACTCATCGTCAAGCACGGTCTCAAGACGATGAACATCCCAGCAGGACATGTCAAACCCACGACTCAACCTGGGGCAACTGTTCCAATACCGACCTTGGTTCTCAATACCGGCGAAGAAGATGTACAAGAGCAGTCGTCTTCTGATGAAGATGATGCTGGTTTAGTACCCACATCTACCAATCCCGATGGTGAAGACGATGATGGTGAATGTGATGAACCCACTGAAGGAACTGAGCTAGTCAAACGTGCCTTATTGAAGGTCCGTTTGACTTTTTCCTACTTCCATCTCTTTAGGCCGGGCAGCTGACATTAGATAGTTTCTCTACAAAAGTGTGACAAGGTCATATCTTTGATCTGTTCCAGCTCCTCGCGTCGGGGATGGTTTAACTCACGTGCCAAATCACTAGGCCTCAAGAGCATCATTCATGGATGGGGAGTAAGGTGGAATGCCAAGGCTGACAGTCGAAGGCGGGCGGCGGCTGGACATGAGGTGAATCACAAACCAGGAAATACATTGAATGCCCAATGTATTTCCTTATCTAACACTTTTTGTTTTATTTTCACAATAGATTATCAATAGCATTTTGCACACTGACTCGAAGTCAAATCGCTTCTTTTGAGGGCTACAAATTTCAGAAGAAGAATGGAACGCAGTGCGTTCTGTGAACAAAGTCCTCGAGGTATGAATTTATTTCTTTTATATATCTTGATGTAGTGCGTTGATTCACCAACATTTACTTCAGGTATTCGAGCGTGCCACCAAGCGAATGGAAGGCAATTTTGCCTCAGGATGCAAAGTATTATCTGAGTATCGTAAGGTACAGTCTGAGTTACTTGTACTCCAACGTGACAGTACCTATCCCAGCCTCGACAGGATGATAACCGAAATGCTCAAGCATCTCAAGCAGTACGCTGACAAGGCCGCCGAGAAGGAGGTTGTCCAGATAGCAACAATTCTCAACCCTCGGCACAGAATGAACTATATCACAAAGTTCTACCCTGATGTGGCTTTTCAGGCACAAAACTCGATCAACACATTGTTTTCCCAGTATGCTGAACAGATGCCAACACCACGTGCACCCTCGGTTGAACTAGTTGCGGAAAATCAGCCAGATATGAGTGAAGATGAAGACAACTTGTTTCCTGCCGGGCCGGTGACTGAAAGCGTTCAGGATGTTCAAGTTGAACTTAAACGTTATCTTGAGGGGGGTAATCCAATTGGAAAAGGGACCAGTGCACTTGACTGGTGGGCGGTTAGTACAACCCTTTCTTTGCACTTACTCCTCCTCTTCATGCCATTTACTGATCTTGAATTTCTCAATGTAGAGTAACGAAAAGTCCTTCCCAGTCTTGGCCACCATGGCTCGAGATTACTTGTCTCTACCGGCCACTTCGTGCTCGGTGGAGCGTACCTTCTCTTCGGCCGCTGACATCGCAGTATCAAGCCGAGGCTCAATGAAGCCTTCGACAATCTCGCAGGCTGTTGCTTGCCGAGAATGGCTAAAGAACAAGGCAGTGCCTTCCGGGAAATTTCAGGAAGCAGTTGCTTATTTATTAGATCATGAATTGCGAGAAGGTAAAAAGAAGAATAAAGAGATTTAATATTCATTTTAATGTTGTATTCATCTTATGCTTTTGATTTGGTTACCTCCTATTTCATTTACAATACTCTTTTTCTAATTTTAATACAATCGTTTGATGGTTTTTTTTACTTTTCTAATCTGGCTTTTTTGTTTCTTTCGCTCACATGATTCATTCTTATTCTTCATTCTTATTCAATCACTCAATTAATATGGCTCGCGGCTTTTCTTTTGTTATCGTTTAATGAAGTACTTTTTTTTATTTTTTGACCGTCGCGCAATCGTAGCCTACGGTGACTACGGTGACTGCGGTACGGACCACTACGGTGTCACCTCACCGTAGTGTCATTTCCTTCTAGTAATACCTATGACTACACTACGGTTACGGTGAGGTTTGTAATTTAAATCGTACCGTACCGCTGTTTGGACCGTACTCCACTTCACTGCGGTACGGTTTGTGTGTTGCTAGAGGAAAAACACGGATACGTGATACAGGGATTTAAAACCGGATTTAGCCAAGGTATACCAGAACACAAGTTAGAAGGGATACCATACTACTCACCAAGAAATCACACGGTATCCACAGAGCAAAGAAGCGAAATTAGAAGGAAGCTGATAGCGGAGTTGAAGGCAGGAAGGATGAAGGGACCGTTCACTGAAAAGGAGGTTTTTGAAAAGATCGGTTTCTTCCGAACTAGTCCCATGGGAATAGTGATAAACGGCAACAAAACAACAAGGATCATCAACGACTTATCATACCCAAGGAGAGATAAGAAAATAAAGTCGGTGAACTCACTAGTAGACAAGAACAAATTTGAAACGAGCTGGGACGATTTCAATAAAGTCGCAGAGTTTTTCAGCAAAGAAACAAGAGAGGTGCGATTGGGGATTTTCGACTGGGAAAAGGCCTACAGACAGATTGTAACGGAGATGAGTCAGTGGAGATATCTCATGATCAGAACGCCAGAAGGATACATACTGATAGACACAAGGGTATCCTTCGGAGGGGTAGCGGGGTGTGGAAGCTTTGGAGGACCAGCCGATGCATGGAGAGCAATCATGAAAGAAAAATTCGGATTCCTGGAAGTATTTAGATGGGTGGATGATAATCTATTCATAAAGCTGAAACAAGAAGAAGAAGGAGTGACGATGGAGGAAGTAGTCGAGGCAAGCGCGAAGTTAGGCGTCAAGACAAACGATGGAAAATATGCCGAATTCGATGTAGAACAAAAGTATATAGGCTTCATCTGGAACAGAGTAGAAAAATCAGTACGACTCCCGGAACGTAAAAGACAAGAAAGACTGGAGCAAGTGAAAGGAGCACTAAACAAAAAAGAAGCACATACATATAACGAAGTCGAAAAATTAGTCGGAAGGCTAATACATGTAACATTCATGCTCCCTCAAATGAAATGTTTCTGTGTAGCAATTTACCACATGATGGCCTGGTGGAAGAACAAGATGGCAAAAAGACACCTCCCGAGACAAGTAAGGATCGACCTAGAGGAATGGAAAGAAGTACTCGAGAATTTCGAAAACCACAAACTGATACCGAGGAAAGGGATTGAGAATATAGGGTGGGCAGGTGATGCGTCAACCGGATATGGGATAGGAGTGATAATCGGTAAATACTGGACAAAGTTGAAACTGAGGGAGGGATGGAGTGAGACGGATAGGGAAGGTATAACAAGAAAGATAGCCTGGGCAGAGACGGTAGCGGTGAGGATCGGTTTAGAGATGGTGAAACTCCTATATGAAACGAAAGGACGACGATTCCTGGTGCTAACAGACAATACAGCAACAGAAGCAGCCATCAGAAACGAGAAATCAAAAGATCTATCAGTAAATGAAGAGTGGAAAAAACTACAAAAGCGACTGACTTACCTGGGCTGCGAGATCGAAGAAAGAAGAGTTAAATCAAAAGACAACAACGCAGACGAGTTATCAAGGGGCAAGAGGGGGAAAAAGTTCGAACACTTCAGACTAGATCCAAAGATACCGGAGGAATTATTAGAATACTTAGAATTCGCGTACGAAGAAGACGATGAAGACAGAAGAAGTCAGTTTTGAGGGGATAGTGAAGAAGGAAGAGGAAATAGGAGAAGGATCGGTAACTCAGCATTTAGTCAAAGGTGCATGGGCACAGAAAACACTGAAGGGTTATGGAAGTGCAGTACAAAAATTTAAAACTTATATAGAAAGTACAGGGAGGGAGTTTAACCAAGAAACGAAGATGTCAAACGAAGATGTTTATGGATTCATAGTATGGGCAGGAGCATCAGAAGTAGAAAAGGAAAAAAGACCGACGAGAGAATTGAAATCGAAAACGATATCAAAATATTTAGCAGGGCTGAGGGCTTGGCATATGACGGTACACCACGAAGAGCCGAAGTGGGACAAACAGATGGTCGACTGGCTGTTAAAAGCGACAGAAAGAGCAGAAGAAAAGAGCTTGTTAAAAGCAAGTGGACAAAAGAAGGAAGAAAAGAAACCAATAACAGTGAAGAAACTGTTCGAGATGATAGTGAACTTACATAAAAAATCAAGAGCACACGACTTAGCAATAGTGATGGCCCTGTGCGCGTTCTGGGGAATGGCAAGACTGGGAGAGATCATCAGAGAAACGGCAGAAGAAGGAGCAATAAAGTTGGAGGACCTGAGCTTCGAAGAAGGGAAAACAGGGAAGGTAGCAGTATTGAGGCTATGGATGGCGAAAACGGCGAAGCCAGGGACGGCTCAATACATACGGTAAGTGAAATAAAACAGAGGAGAGAGAAGAGTAGAAGCTGACAAAAGAACTCGACTGCAGCTTACCGGAACAGTACTCAGTTTTAGACCCCGTGAGAGCCTTGGAAAGACTGTTGGAAAAAGAACACCCGAAGAGAGAGAAGAGTGATCTGCTATTCAGTTACGTGGAGGAAGGAGAACGGAAGACACTTTCAAAATTAAGATTCACGAAGATGATGGAATCAGTGTGGGGTACAGGAGGAGTTAAAGCAGGTAGCTGGTCAGGCCACTCCTTTCGGGTAGGAGGAGCATCTTTGAAGTTCAATATGGGGTGGGAAAAGGAGAAAATAATGAAAGATGGTAGATGGAAATCAAAGGCAGTAGACGCTTACTTGAAAGAATTCACCAAGGAGGAAAAAGAAGAAACAAAGGAATTCATGTGGTTAATTGATCGGAGGAATAGCGGAGAGTAAGCACCGAGAAGTCAAATGTCTGTATAAACCTTACTAATTCATAGATTGCATGATTAAGACATCAAAGTGAGAAGCAAATACAAGATTTGAGAGAGAGTGTGAAAGAAACAAATGAGAGGAGAGAGAGACAATTGAGAGGAGAAAGGGACAATTAAACTCAGAGAGAGAGTCGCGAGTAGTTTTAAGGGTGATCTCGACGAGTAGAGAAGCTACACGAGCCTCTCTAAAAAGGGAGGTCGAGAAATCAACCTTAAAAAGGAGGAAGATCGGCAGAAGGCAGGCCAGCGTAGACGTCAGCGGCAGATTATACCATGACGCAAAGACGGCTGGCCGGCACCCGGGTTCCCCCGAATAAACTTTAGCCTCAGCCATAGAAAATGAGCCAAGGCAAAGTTAAAAAGTACACGTGACTTTGACAACAAAGTAAAGACATAATAAATAGTACAAAGCACACGTGTACTTAGAAGATCTAAAAACATTCACTGTAATCGTGAAAACTTAGTGAATGGACTAGTTTGAATGACAGCTGTCCAGCATCAAGGGACTTAGTTAAGTTAGGAGGTTCATATAGGATTGTCTCCATATCTGAATCATATGCCCTGATTTTACCAAAAACACCAGATATATCCCAAACATAATCTCTTTCAATCTTATAAAATTTTCCATCACTGGGATAAGCATAATGATACCCAGGGTTCAACCCCCTGACTTTCTGCTCAATGGGCTTCAATTGATCAGTGGTATAGAGCTTTCAATATCATTTAAGAGGCTTGGCTTGGGATTTCCCCAGCATGGCATCTCCGTCAATGACATCGTGATGGAACTGCTGTAGGATTCACTCAAGGATTGTATCATAGAAATCATCAAGCCCAAACAACACCTGAAGTTGAAAGACCCAGTCCCACCTATACCAAGACACTTGTTCAATCTCACTCTTGTATGTTGTGAAACTTTTCTATTGAGAGAAAGGAAAGTCTGACCGGATAGACCCATCTGGTACAAATGATAGAGGCGATACCTATTCTATCCCAAGTTCTCCTCAATGTTTCTCGGGTTTGGCGGCAAAATGCAATATGCGGCTTCCGAAGATTTCCTTGCTCATCATGAGTCAAATTAAAACCAGCCCTGATTATATGTACCGGGACTCGGAAGGGACCCATTGCTTCTCAAACATCACCTAGAGTGTAAGCTGTGTAAAGAGAGAATCACCGCCTCCTTCGGGTGGGCTAAATGCCTAAAGGTGATTTATTTCAACAAAAGCCAAATAACGAAGATTTGTGCTCATAAATCAAAACAAAACCCGCACCAAAAAAATAAGAGTGTTGAAAAACCAACATCCAAAAAGACAAAGTACATCTTTGCTCTGACTAGATGGCCGAATCTCCGAGGTAAACTAGTCTCTCACTTCATAACTTGTTCAGATAGTGTTGTATGAGGTTGTATGCAATAAAAGCCAAAAACACTCATAAAAAAACTTAACCAAGCCCCTCACAAGCGCGTGTTGCGGTGAACGCGCTCATGTGGGGCTTGGTTAAGCATACCTCGAGTGAGAAGACCTGGTCCCACCTGAAGCTGTTCCAAGATCCTTGAGATCTCCTTCAACCTGATGTAAGGGCAATGCATACTGGGGTTAATCACCGCATAGTCTTGAAACAATTCATCATGAAGCGAATACAAGTCGCAAATTGGTATGATGCGACAATCTACGTACAAACGTGAGATGAGGTAAAGAGATTCAATGATCTTGTTTGGAGGACATATTTTTGTATGAATTTCAACCTTGGAAAATTGCTCATCAGATTGGTAACACTCAAACTCCCTAGATCGCATAATTGATAAACCGGTGGGTTGAAAAGGTGAGATAGAGATGAATGAGAAAGACAAATTGAGAGAAGGTGTGTAAAAGAGTTTTGAGCAATATTTGGTTCTAGATCATTGGCATCAACTCAAACATAATTCTAGTGCTTGACTTTGGGCCCCAAAGCTTTCCAAAGATCTTCCTTCCGCTGCTGGAGAACCCTTCGGATATTTCCGGAAACTTGAAGGTACACATATGTAATCTCACAGATTGTTTGTAAGCACCAAATCAAGATGGATTCTCCAAGATAGACTACCATGGCACTTACTAAAAATGTGAATTTCATGGTACGACCCAATAAGTCGTCGGTGATGAGACCCCGGGTGATAAGCCCATATCAGATCTTGTCTGTTGGCAGTTGGGGCTTTCTGTACGCGTTTTTGACCGTCCTGTCACGATTTTCGGTCTTTCCAAGAGATGTGTGAATGGAAAGAGACAACGGTCCTGCTATGTTGTATGTTGAGAATGTGATGATAAGTATGTACTTAAGAAATGGAAGAGTAGATAATGATGAGTACTGCCGCCTTTACAGTTCCAGCCGATCGATATTTAGCCTGAATTCTAATCTCTTAACTGATGGCCTTTCTTACATACTTCAACAACATATTTTGCACTCAATCGAAGAAAGAAGTTTGTACAATCTATCATGATTCCCAAGCTTGAAGAATCATAGGTTTTATTGTACAATGTCTCTAGTTTCTTTCGCTTCACATCACTCCTCACTCCCGGCGATCCTCTGTGCCGGTCTGTATGTATGTACTATTCTCGTCAAAGGTTTGATGCTGAGTTTAAGCAAAGTGAGCATGATGAATGTTTTATTAATATCTATTTAGCGTTCAAACTACTGTCAAACTAGACCATCCTTCGAAGTACAATAAACATCACGATTCATCAACTCACCGTTTCTAAATCTTTTTTTGAGCACCGACCCATCTTGAATCTAAACATCGATTTTAATTTGGTCTTCAGTTGTTTTTAAAACGAACTTGAAGTTAATCTGCTTCAACTCAGTAGTCAAGATTGAGATATTTGCTAGAAAAATTAAATGTCAATATCTATTTCCAGCTCAACCGTTTATAAGTCAATCGAGCCTCAATTCTCATTGCTCCTTCGCTCAATT
>KZ147375.1:0-10574 GCA_002157085.1 Melampsora occidentalis | reverse complement strand
TTTTTTTTGGACAGTTATAGGATTTCTCCCTTGGAATTTGTCCATTAATCTATCAGGTGTTCTTTTTATGAAGACAGGCCACACTAAGAAAATACGCAGGCCACACTGGAAGAGGAGAAATGTAGGCCACACTGGAAGAGGATACCGAGCCACACTAATAATCAGGCCATACGGAATCAAATGCTAGCCACACTAAGAAAAATCACCGGCCACTAGAACGAGACACTCGTCACATGGAGAAAGATAAATGGCCACGCTTTATAGATAGAGAAGATGTTTTTCTAATTTGGTATTAGGTATGACTACCTTGAGAGGAATTGTAATTTCTAAAAAAGGTCAGAGAAAAAAAAATTGATTGCTCACCTAGGTTGATTAGCCGGTCGCCTAACATTCTCTCTTCTCTTTCCTCACCATCTATCTCCATTCTGTTACCAGGTCGATTCACACCTGGGACTCGTGCTATCAAATGACCGACCAATTCGACTCCTCTCCGACCACTTATAGTTTTGTATTCTTCTTTTTCTACCGTTCCTTTTTCATTTTTCGCATCTTCTTTCTTTCGTTCTAATTCTTCTAATTCTTTTCTCTTGCGTTCTAACTCTTCAAATTCTTCTTGTTGTTTCTTTTCTCTTTGTTTGTCTAAATCTTCTTTCGTATTCTTCTCTTTTAACTCATTACCTTTCCCCTTTTCGTTTTTTCCTCTTGGTCTGAGTAGTGGGCCTAAGGAGGGTCCTGGTGTAGGTTGTCGTTCTTTCACAATTATCGAATCTACTTTGGCATTGAATTCTGCTAGTTGTTGTTGTGTTTTAGCTTTTACTTCATCTCCTTTTTCCTTTGATACTTCTACGTGTTGTTTAGACATTCTGTAATGACTATTTCAAATAATTCAAGAAAAAATTCGTGAAAAAAGGGGAAATTTTCCTACTAATTGTGATGTTGAGTTTGTGAGAGATGAATCGAATAAGAGGTGGTGGTTCTCTTCCTTCCTCGAAAAGCCTACGTGGATACTCCTTATCCGTAGGCTTTCGGTACCTTCACTCCTTCGGTACCGAGGTTTCTATTCGATTCATCTACTACCCTTTTCCTTTCATGGAACTGTACAGGAACCGTCGTGCCTTTGGGTCCCTGTCTCACTCAAAACTGCCACGAAATTCTTGAGTAGCTGTAAATTTTGTTTTTGCAGGGAGGTTGTGGTCGAGTGGTGACTGGAGCAACTGTACGGTACCGGGTTTTTGGCAACTCAAGCCTGAAGGTCATCAAGAGAAATTGACTGATCGAATCCTAATCCTCAATATTCCAACTCTAATCCAAATCATGACTCTTTCTTCTTCTTCTCATCATCATCATCATCATCATCATTCTCATCATAGTAACAATCCCAATTCGATCTCAAGACGTTATCATCTAATCACTGATCAATCTTCTAAGAATGATGATGGTAAATTCATCTTGATCAACTCTCAAGAATTAAAACTTTATCAATCTTGGCGTTCATCTCTCAATCATCAAAAATCAAATCATTATTCTCATCAAACTAATCAATCTTATCTTCATCATCGTTTGATTTACAGCTTAAACAATTTACCTCAAGCTAAAGTATGTTTCATATCATTGATTTATCAAGCAGGATCTTTTATTGACTTTGGATTGCTTTGTAGTGTTACGATTGGCATACTACTCCTAATCATCAATCTGACCTTCTTGCTGCTGGAACGTTCAATGGAAGAGCTTATATTATCAAACTTCCTAAACTCAATCAAACTTTCAACAAATCAAACAAATCAACTTCAAATCATAATCTCAATCAATCACCTCTCATTGGCCATTCATCTTTACCTTCGAGCTCTAATCTTCGTCCTTGTACTTCTATAGCTTTCTCTCCTTCTGGTCGTCTGATTGCACTTGGACTCGAAAAAGGAAGAGATTATGGATTACAGATACTGGATATTGAGGGTCTATCAGGTTAGTTCATCATTCCAATCTTGTCCAATTCATCTTTTCCTTGATATTATTCCCATTAACCTGTTCTGTTCTCGTTTAAAATCCTAGATCATTCTAGTTCTACAGCTATCGAAACTCATCTTCAAAAACCTCCCATTGCACATGCTGTCAGCTCGGAAACTATCAATGCACTTGGATTCTTATCCGTCACACCAGCTTCGCATCAATCTATGCTCTTGGTAGCCAGTTCAACCAAGTCTATCAGACTTTATGATTTACGTTCACCTGGCTTGAACTCTAATAATGAGCGTGGCCCTCGATCTTCACTCTCTACTTCGCATCCCATCGTATCTCAGGTACTCAATCCTAATGGTCAATGGGTTACTCGTTCAGTCATCGGTTTCAAGTCCGATCCATTCGATCCTCATCGTTTTGCCTCATGGTATGGCCTTGGTTCTCTTTATCTTTTATCCAGTTTCAACCTATTGGCTATCAACGCTAGTCTTTTGTTTGCTTGGGTCAGAACTTGCGATTCCTTATCAAAGGTCTTGCTTGCTTTTGTACATGCTCTTCTAGGGGAGATGACGGCTGCGTCAGAATTTGGGATACTCGCAAGACCACCGAAAGTTTACTCTTGCTTTCTGAAGACAGCGTCAATCATGAAACTCGATCTACCTCGGCTCGGTCCAGCAAAAATCCACCCATCTCCTTGGGTTCAAGTTCCATTCAGTCCTTGACCTGGTCTAAATCCAGGAAGGGAGTCTTGGTCACCCTCTCTGCCGATCCTCAACGTGTCAGAGTTTGGGACCTTGTCGAAGGATCGACGCAATCCACTGCATTGCGCAATCGTTCCGACGGGATGACATCTTTAAAGTCTTGGGATAATGTACCCACCTCGCTCACAAACACCAGTACTTATCGAAACAGCTCTCAGTCCTCTCCAGTAGCATCATCACAAGAGTCTCCTCGAATTCCCGCTTACAGTGTATTTTCCACCCGTTTACTGAAACCATTGAAACGAACTTCTCAAACGATAGCGAGTGTCCGCATTCCTACAATCACTTCATCTGAACGAACCTCTAGTCCTCATTCAGTTTTCGAAGACTTTTCGGAAACCTATCTTGGTGTCTCACGTGATGGGCACTTAGAGTTCCTCGAATCTCGACGATCAGGCGAAGCTGTCTTTGGAGCCAAAGGGAACATGGTTTTCAGCGATGGGATGCGCCTCAGAATTGGTCCTCGCCCTTCGAATCAGGATGACAACGTGTCACGCGAGAATGTACCCGATCTTCGTCTGTCAATCCCATCCCAAGTAGCGAGTCCAGAGAATCAGGCGAGCTTCATCCCTAGCCCGGCTTTTAGTCAATCGATCTCTACTGGATTGTCTGACGTCGGTCTACTTACGCCACGTCCATTGGGCTCTGAAGGATACCCCTATAATCAAGGATCTCTCCAATCACATCCTAATCGTCTCGCAAGCGATCTTGCTGAATTACAACTTGCTAACAAGTTCGGTCGTCATTTGACTGTCAATTCAACTTGGGAAAATTCGATAGGCTTTGATGAGAAGAAAGATGAGCATCTGCTCCAAAATGATATATCCGGAATCATGATGAAGCGAGCTCGTGTAGGATACGGTACAAATGTATGCAATTTTCTTTTTGTTGTTCACTTCATCCTATTTGTCATTGACTTGTGGGTTATTTTTTGTAGCTCCTAAGAAATCAGCAACTTACCTCCAGTAGCTCAGGATTATCTGCGTTTTGGGAATGGGTTGCACGTAAAAAACTGCCGCTTCTTTGCTTTGTAGTGTCTTTTTTAACTTTGTGACTGTTTTTAGACTCCGAGAAACTTTTTCAACAAGGGAACGGACTGGTGAACGGCTACGATTTCAGCTTCAGAGGCGTATTATCAATAATGAGGGGCTTTGCCACGGGTGGTGGCCTTCGATCGGACATCGCTAACTCTCAGACTTCCAAGCATGGAATTTCAAGTACATCGGACACATTCGCATACTCTGATCCGAGCCTCCATACTTCTCATAACAGAAGATCGACTTCACGTAATCCCGATCAACAGAAAGAATTATCTCAATATGTCAAATCTGTTCGACAATTCAATCATACCAATCAGATCAATAACTTTACAATCTCATCCGAGTTTAGCGATCAACGACAAACTGCATTGTTTCTTTGTGGTCCGGATTACAATTCCAAAGATGTAGATCAAATTGCGTCAAAGTATGAAGCTTTAGGGATGTATGGTAAAGCTAGTGCGATCGCATTCTTTTCTGGTAATACGCAAAGAGCTATTACCAGTCTACAGAGGAGCAATGGTGAGTCAACTGAACTCACATCAATGCCTTAGTATGAACTGATTGATGATGTGTTTGTTTAGATACCCAATTGCAGCTTCTTGCACCACCACTTGCAACTCATCTTAATACTCAAAGATCAGGTCATCCTCGTGACCCTCTCTTCGATCAAGTCTGTCGACAATTAGCTAATGATGGGACTACCGAACCTTATATCAGAGCTATCTTTTCGTATTGTTCTACTGGAGATTGGCATGAGGTGATCGATGAAACTGGTTTACCCCTCAAGGACAGAATAGCTGTAGCACTACGATTCTTAGCAGACGAGGAAATCTTTCATTGGTTAGATGGTGTGGCACGTGATATGGTATCGTCAGGCTGCTTAGAAGGCATCTTGCTTACAGGACTTCAACCATCAAATACCCTCAGTATTAATGGTGAGGCTCAGGTTTCTGATGGCTTTAAACTTTTACAAAACTATATCAATCGGACTGGCGATATCCAAAGTGTGGCCTTATCAATCTACTTATTGGTGCCTGACAGATTACATTCTTATGGGATGGAACGTTGTATAGAGAGTTATAGAAGATTATTAGATCGATGGGAAAACTACACAGTTCGAATCAAATTCGATATAGCTCGTGGGAAAAAAGCAAGAGAAATTTCAAGTTGTCAAAAATCATCTGTCTTACCTTCTCTTGTACCTTTAGCTCCACCTCAATTGATCATTTGGTGTCAACATTGTTCTGAAGTACTTTCTGATGGACCAAATGTGACGACTCACTTGAAAAGTATCTCTTCTATGCCTGATGTAGGTGTTACTAATACCAATACTCATGCTTCTAATCTTGCTAGTATGGCTAGCTTTAAGAATGTTGGACCTACCACTGTGGTTTACCGAGTAAGTTGACCTTTTCTTAGCATCTATCATCACCCTGTACTTCTTTTCGCTTATCTTGTGACATTCTCTCAGACAAATAGATGTCCCGGATGTGGTAAATCTTTAAGGAAATGTGCAATTTGTTTAATGTCTAATAGTAATAAAACTTACAGTAAGTCCTTGATACCTACTTCACGGGGTTTTTTTAGAGGTTTATACGTAATTGATGATCACCTCTTCTTATGTGATTTCGGTTTGGATGAATTAGCTTCTGATCAGTATTGTTGGTGTCATAGATGTCGACATTTATCACATGCTGATCATTTACAAGAATGGAAAGATAGAGGAAATGAAGTTTGTCCGGTGACGGGATGTGAATGTAATTGTTGGGAAGATAAATGAAAGGTTTGAAATTGTGGATGAGATGGAAAGAAAAAACAGATGAGATCAAGAAGATCTTGGGTTTGGTGTACATGTAAGAAGAGGTTGAAAGATGTTGGATTTGGTTTGGTTGGAATTGTTTTTTTGAGTAGTTTGTTCAACATTTTGAAAAAACAAAGGGATGGATTTTTTTGTATTTTTGTTTTATTCAAGATGAAGAGAATGTGGGTCAGTAATTATGGTCTGATGATGGCAACTAAGATCTATTATGTATATGATTCTTGGTTGTTACCAACGTCATCTGAATCTTTCACAATAGTTGTCAATTGACAATTGAATAACGCTGGTTGTAGACCTCACAAATCATACTTTTAGGAAGGGTGTCATTAGGTTAGAAGTGGATCTCAGTTCCTTGTACTACATATAGGCTTGAAGAGTCTTGACTGCCACAAGGGGCCCCTAGGGAACCATTCAACAAGAAAAGTATCAATTAGGAAACTTGACCAAGTCCCTTGCCAAACCAAGGCTTGACAATTGGGGCTCAAGATTTTGGCTATGTTACTGACCAAAAATGTATCAATCAGTCAGATTTGAAACTGAAATACCAATCAAATGCCATGTCATAAGGAAGCACAAAAGTGTTATCAAATGCTTTGGAGAGGGTATCAATTGACAGTTCTTTGGCAAAATTACATTGGATGGGTCCATAGTATAGGGGCTTTCCAGGTTCCGGCACATACCTTCTGGCAAAAGACGTGAACAATTTTGAACCAGTACAGAGCAGAACATGACAAAGGCAACATTTTCAGTAATATTATTGCACCTTCTATATTGCTTGGATGGATAATTAGAATTTATGGAACCTGCATACTGTTGAGGCCTAAATTTTGTCATGGATCTTGGAAAAATTGTAAGTCCTGTCAACATGGATTTTGAAAATGATCTGTGTGCCAAAAAACTGAGCACCTCTTCTTACTTTGGCATTATAGACTGTTCTGATGGGCCAAAGCTCAATGTATTGCTCAGGCCAGGAAACAGATGATGCAACAACAACCAGATAAATCAAGCAAAATATTGGTGACAGCTGCACAGATGAGAATGAAATTGATGATTGGGGAGAGACAAATTGAACAAATGCAACAGAAGAGATTCAAAGTAAATTAAAACTCTCCACAAAGCTTATCATAAAACTTGAGTGAGGCTTATCAATCAAGGTCTTCAGAAATCACCTAAAAATGCCATGTTGACATCATCTCATCAATTATATGCTCCTCCTCCTGATATGTAACTTTTGTAAGACTGTTGTGGTTGGATAGTTTCTCTAATCACATTATGGTGCTGTATTTGTGATCACCAATGCAACCACCACCATGATCAGCACTAGTGCCACAAGTTTGACAACTGGGTCGGTCCTCCTCCTTGTGTGCTAGATATTGTCCAAAAGAGTCATCCAGCTCTTGATCTCTCACCTTCATTTCCTCCAATCCCTCAATCACTGGTTCACAAGACACAAATCCACCACCAGTCATGATGAGCATGACTTGAACAATTGCTGAGGAGGCGCAGATAAGCACAATAGTTCCAACAACACCACAACCACTCTGCTCAAAAAAGTGTGTGCGGTGTGTGTGGTGTGGTTTGAACTTATCTTGGTGGTAAATTGTTGATACCAAATACTAATCTGCAGCTGCCATGGGGTTGTTAAGTATCCTGATTGGTAAGTGGAATAGAACCATCTGGGTATGTACTTGTGTGCCATCAGGACTCTGTTAACATTACATGTATTGAAACATGTCACTATTTGAGCATGATAAACATTCAACAAAAAATATATCCTGATGCAGCAGCAGAAATGAAACAAAACACCCAAAGCAGATAAGCCAAAAGTAGAAGTGTTTTGACCAGACCAGGTGCTTCAACAAAGCTGATTCCACAAGTACATCATATGATACACTGTTTTGTGCCCTGATTTGCTACAAGAGTCAATGTGATAGAAGTTTTTTCTTGGGAAAGCCTAAAATGCTTTACTGAGATCATCATCCAAATTTTCACTATAATCACACGCCTACTAGTCACCATCATCATAACATGCTAAAGAATACCAACCTAAAGAAAAAAGGTATCCTGATGATTGGAATGATGGATCATCTAGCTCAACATATTGCAAAGCCCATGCAGCAATTTTCAAGACTGGAAAATAGCATTTCACATGTGATGCATCCTAGACTCCAAGAAAATGATTCTGATACAACAAAGCTCTTTGATCTCCCTGGGCCAACTCCTTTGGGCTGGATGGTATATGATTCAACAACAATGATACCCCTATTCAGTAGGGAAGAGGATGCTCTTTTATATCATAAAACACATAGGTTTCAAAATCCAGTTCCTTCAAATATGATGGTGAATGGATTTACCTATCAAGATACTCAACCTTACAACACATATCAAAGTCTAACAAGCTCACAATCTATCAACAGATATAGGGAGTCTCACCCAAGCTCTTTAAATTATGAAGATCCAGCAAAGACTCGATCAAACCTTGTTGGTAATGCAGTCAATCCCAAGGATGATCACTCCAGACTTGATCTTGAGTTGCGCAAATCAAGTATATTGCAGTTATCAAGTACCCCCAAAACCTCTGGAAGGGCCCAGTATGTTCCAGTTCTTTCTGAATGTTGCTATAGATAGAAAAGATGTTATTGATGCTTGATGTGAATACTTTGACATATACACATAGGTCAAAAGAGGCTGGGAATATTGATAAAATCAATCAAGATGGAACCAAGAATTTAGAAAACTCAGAGAAGAAGAGGTGTGTTGGTCACCACATTCTGTTTGATGGAAGGGGCATTGAAATTCTCATTTTTCTATCTTCACAGTGAAGATGATTTGGAGTCTCAAAACACATTTAGAGAATCTACCAATTCAAATTGTGGAGAAAGTGTCTCAGAAGGCCTCAAATCTTTGGAGAAATCTACAATTTCAGCCTTCACAGGAAAATCATCCAAAATCAATGATCTAGAGCACTTGATAAGCAACAAGATTGATAAAGCATCAACAGAGAAAAAACGTTTATTATCAGAAGCACATCAAAAGGGTTATTTACAAGCATTGAACTCCAGAAACAGAATGAGTCTGGCAACAGCTGAAGGGACTCAACAAAGCCCTGTAATCCCTGATTTCAATTCTCCAGCACCGGAAATTTTGGAAAATAGATCAAGGGATGCCAACACTGAGGAAAACAATCTTTCTGTACGTCCTATTGGTTCAAAACCCAAATCAGCTACTGGTGAATGGAGCACAGTCCAGAACAGGAAGGGCAAGGCCGGCAGAAATGCTATTTTTCCAATAGATCCTTATCTGATTGAAGAACCTACATCATTCAAAGAATTGGCAAAAAACTTGAAAGATATTCCAGTCAGAATTGAAGAAGGTATACAACAAAAGCTTGAACATAATAGTGGGGATAACCTATCTCTTTTATCCAACTCACTCACTACACCTCTGAAGATGGACAATGTGGAGAATGGAGGTTCTGAAAACACTCCTCAAAAAGGAACTGTGGATAAAAAAGGATCAGATAGGGAGAATAAAACTCTAGCACCACAACACAAAAAGAAACAACGTAAGAAGGCCAAGGCCTTGACCGGATCAAAAGTGAACACAGGAAGTAAAATGGGATATTCTGATACAAATGATGAGCATCTTGAAAGCCTTCCACCAGTTCACTTGGTTGATGGCTCAACTAAAATACAAGATATAAAGTTCTTGGTTTCAAAGATCCTATGTGTCAATGACAAGACTGACTTCCTAAAGATACATATTGGACCTGATGACTGCAATCAGGTATTATCACTATTATTCTCAGAAAATCAAGGTTGTATCTTGGAAGAGATTTCTGAACAAAAGAAACTAATGAATAGAGTCATGCACCCTGATGAATCTTGGAGAAGGTCACAAACTTTACGTAGATATATTGACCAGGAGGACATGATTCTGAAATGGAATCGTGATAAGGGACAAATTGATCAGAAAACTTATGCAGTAGCAAGGCTCCTCAGGATTGATCACAAATGGCCAGTCTTTTATGATTCAGCTCCTGGTAAATGGGGATTTGTTAAATCAAGATGGGATAGCTTGAATAAGGTGCAAAGGAAGTCACTAGATTCTCTTATGGATGTCAAGGAGCAAGAAGCAAGATTAGCCACAATCTTTGTGATGGAGAAGGCTAGTCAAGACTGGGTAAAATCACTTTATGGAGAGTCTGAATTGCAAGACATGACCAGACAAGGTATCTCTATTCCATTACTGTTTAAAGCAATACATGTTATGGATCTAGGTAAACCCACCAAAACTGTCAATTGGAAACAATATTCACCTGAGGAGATTGCACACAAAGGGAGGGAAATCTGTAGTTTGATGCTTGGTTTCATGGGATTGGGAATAACAGAAAAATTCTATGAGACTAAACAGACAAGATGGATTATTTCACCTCTACGTCAATTCATTCTGGAGGATCAAAGGTTGTCACTTCTTTTTCAAGCACGTTTGAAATTCATAGTCAACAATACTCAGAATACAGAATTAGATGACCGATTGAACTTGGGAGAAGGATTGGCAGGTCTCCATTTTGGGATTCAGCCTGACAGACTTGTTTGGATCAAGACTCTGTCAAATTTGGCAAAAGCAGATCTAAAAAGCACTACTGCAGAGAACTTTGTTGGTCAGGAAGATAAAAATTTCTATTGGTCAACACCCATGATGGGACCCTGGGATGAATGGAAGGAAGAACTCCAGCCATATTTGCAATTCCTTGGTTTAAGCATCCATGTCTTGGATTGACTGATGATGTTTATACAACTGGACATCTTTTTTGCAGAAACACTCAAGGAGAGAGTGATTTGTCCTTATTTCTTTATGAAATGTCTTGTGTTTTTTCTCTTTTATAATCTTCTTTAATCTAATGGCTACATTCTTGGAAAGAAGAGGAATGGTCAAAATGCATAGGTTAATTTTGTTAAAATACTATATCTCCCTTTGTGTTTGTTTGAAATTTCA